>JAODAL010024561.1:0-60343 GCA_025379985.1 Phyllomedusa bahiana | reverse complement strand
ACGGTGTCATTCTTTTTCCCCCTTTAACCCCGCGGGTTTGGGAAACAGTTCTTCCCTTGAGGAGCTGTTTTCTAGCGGGAGGATACAATGATATATAAAAAAATAATTACAAAATTCTTTGGCAAATTTTACTGCACACAAACATTCATTTTGAACTTTAATTAGTCGCTCATGTAAAAATTTTTAAAAAAGAAGAGTTACCCAGGGGGTGGTTTTTAACAAAATTGAAAAGGGTAAAATTTTCACCGAGAAGTCAAAATATTAACCTGAATCATTCACTATTTTGAAGATTTTTTAAATAACCCACATAAATATACTAGATATTTGATGAAAATTTAAAAATTTTTAAAATTATGGGGAAATTTTGGACATTGCCCTGCCTAGAACTTTGGTTTGACAATGCATTTCAGAAAGTGGGTTTTCCAAGTGTACAAAACCCAATGTCCCGGCAGAACTATTTAGCACCTCTAAAGAAAAGTTTTTTATATATTAACAGCAAACCCCTTAAAAAATTCAAAAGCGGCCCAAAATTTCCAATGATCACCCCCCCAAAAAATTCCGACCATAAATTTTTGGGGCCCTTAGAAAAACCTTTAAAGGGGTTAAATGAAAACAAAGTAATTGTTGGGAGGTTAGTTGTTTTCTGGAAAACCCCTGTTAATTAAAAAGGAAAATTATCATTTAAAGGCCCCTTATTTATTTAAAGATTAACACTTAACTGTTAAAATACATGTAACATTTTGGGCCATATGTATGAAACTGTTTGGGGCCTAAAAACCCCAACTCTTTTTTCCCCAAAAGAAATTTGGGGGCCCAAAAAAGTGATTTTGGGACCTAACGGTTCATACATGGGGCCCTTATTTTGAGTCATTACAATGCTTTTAATTTATTTTTTTAAGAAGCCCCAGTTAAAACCCCTTTGGGGGGCTCTTTCCCGAAATTTTACCCAGTATTGAATCAGGTAGGGTTGCTAAAAATTTTTTTAAAAAAATTTGTCAAAATTTGTTCCATTTTTTAAAAAAAATTAAATTTTGAAAAAACTATTTTTTGGGGATATTTTAGAAAATTAAGGGGAAATATAAACCCAAAAAAATTGAAAAGATAAGGATAGGTTTTCAAAAAAACAATGGCCTTCTTTGGGCAAATAGGGGTCCCAAATAAAGATCTACTGGAACATGCCACATATTGAAAGAAAAAGCACCATAAAAATGGAAATGTAAATTTAAAAATCATCAAAAAAAATTTTTAAAAAATGTTTTAAATAAAAATGCGTTTTTTAGGGATCTAAAATAGGAAAGGGGTGTGACTAAGCCCGGGTTTGGCTAAATTTCCCAAAGTTCCCAGTTTCTTCAAAGAGGAATGTGAAGTAATGGTTTCTACATTCCAGACTACCGAGGCTCACCTGGAATATCAGTAGGATACAAAGCACAAAAATAGCTGTCCATTTCCCAAGCGTGGGGCTCAGGGTTCTAGATAAATCTTAGAAGGGGGTGCTCCCTTTGGGGAAAGTGTCTTGCTTCCTGCCTGTGACTTTATAGACCAAGGTTGGAACTGATTCCCTCATTAAATTCCTTTTAAAGGGCCCCAAAGGGGCAATTTTTAAAATTTAAAAAAGTTAAGGACTCCCAAATTAACTTTTATTAACACCCCCAACATTACTCAATGCCCTTCGGGGAATTTTTTTTTTGTAAAGGGTAATCAACCCCTTTTTGTCTTACTGGCTTCTGGTTGCTTTTAATTTCTTATTTTTTTTGGGTTGGACTTTGAAAGTTGTTGTATATTTGGACACATCCCTTTTTAACCCTTGAAAAAGATCATATTAGTTCAGCATACACAAACAAAAAAGCAATTATATGTTTTTGAATGCAAAAGAAACATTTAGGCTGGAAAAAACACACTTTTTTTTTGCATTTTCTTTAACCCAAGGGGTGAAAAAAAACCGAGGAAAACGTTTTTTAACACTTGTTTTTTTTTTTGCCCCAGTTTTGAAACCAAGTTTTACGCCCAAAAACCCTATATAAAGTTTTTCACCTAACACCATGGTTCCCACAAAAGAAGGGGGGGCTCAAAAAAAAAAGAAAAAAGGGAAACCCCCAAACATAGAACGGGAAGGGGGACAGCATTGGACTTTCCCATTTAAAAACCCTTTTAGCCACCTCATGTCTCTCACCTAGCCAGCCAGTAAGTACTACTCTGCACTGATGGGGGGCAACTATCTGAAACAGCTGTCTGCAAATGAACAAATGGCCATAGCTTGAATCCCTTTCACATTGCAAGGCTCAGTGAGTCAGATGTGACTTGAGAAATGCAACATCCAATAGAGGGCACTGGAGAGTTCCAGCTCTTTTCCCATAAGCCTTTTAGACCATTTATTCTATTCAGAAAGAAAATATGCATGCTCCTCAGACTTGTATTAATTCGGAGCTGGGTAGTCAAGTGTGGATTTATAATTTCCAACTTTTAGTGACTATTAGGTGTCATACATAGCACGCACAAAAAATGGAGATGGCCAGCACAATCGGTGCAAAAAGCGGGGTGAGAGCATGATAAAATCCTCATATCTCTCATGAGACCATGAGGAAGGGTCGCGTGACCTGAAACGCATCGGTCAGTTTACCCTGCAGCGAGGACGCTCACTGAGATGTTTCCCATTTCATTTGTATTTGGATACATTGGCTTTTAAATGAAAGAATAAAGATATGAGGATTTTATCGTGACCTCACCCCGCTTGGATGTAATCTCTTTTTGCACTGTGCGGCAGTCTGGATCAGCATACCTCGGACCCCAGGTGAGCGGTTTCTACTATTAACTCATATATAACACGGTGTGGTAATTTTCTTTTTTCAACTATGCTCAAAGCATATGTCCAGACTCCTTCAGCAGACCAGAGTCAAAATAACAGTATCGTAGTAGCATGGCTATGGTCTATAAAGATGTATGTTGTCCCCACCCACATAATAATAACATGACATTACAAAATTCATACCCATAGTGCCCCAAACAGTAATAGTATCCCCTTTTCTGTTCCCCAGTTTAAGTTTTCTTTTGTGGCCCCATGTGATTAGTAAGTAGACCAACATTAAGTAAGTGTTCCCTAGATACGTAGATACGTAGATGGCAAATAGGTTAATGGATAATTACCCTCCTATTGAGAAGGCCCCACCCCCCCTCTGTCGCGGTGCCCTCTGGGTGCCAATGAGAATCAATAAGGGAAATACATATCCTCTCATTCCCATGCCAAACGGTAGAATCATCTCAATGTTGTCTGGTGCAGGTGATGTGATGCAATAATAGCATCACATTGTCTATGTCAAGACATTGATGTGCTCGATTGCTCCAAAACTCTTGTAGCCCACTGGTCTAAAGTAGCCAGCAGCCTACAAGACTGAGTGGCAGGGCGGGGAGCTGATGACTTTGTATCCTGATGTTTCAACTGTATGTCCATCCTGAGCATCTGTACACCATTGAAAAATGGTGCTCACCCTAGGATTCCGTTCATGTGCCCTGGCTTTCCAGGAGATGCAGCAGACCTCCCAGGACAGCAGGAATGGCCCTGAAATTTAGGTTTGAAAGTGGATCCACGATGGTTGAGAGCTGTGGTAGAGTCACTATATAAATACAGAAGCATGAAGTCAAACTAGATGCAGCCTTTCCTCTTTCAGGGCCCTAGAGCAGTAACAGTGGCTCTATAGTGTGCCAAAGCTGATGTTATAATAATTTACTATTCTAATTTGTTCATAGGTCCTATTCAATGCTATGTTGTCATGGAATCAAAATTTCTGTGGTTAAATAACAGACGTACACATAAAGAAAGTAAATGATAACCAACGATAAAGACATGACCTACATGACTCCCGGCCATGCAGACTGCACTGGTGAAATAGAGTAAAGTTCATAAGGTAAGACACCTCAACAATATCCTGCCATATACCAAAAGCTTAACGCACTGACCTGAAATAATTGCTTCACCATGGCAACTTAGATACAGATCTCACCTTTGTAACTTGCAAAATTTTACAGTTCATAAATTGTATCTGTCGCCATAATTTGCTGCCTTATTTCAAAGGAATCTATCGCCAAGTTTTATTTTGTTTTTTACTTATTGAAACCTGATACTTATTCTTTTTCTCTTAGCCGTTTTGATTTTCTGATTGTAGATAATTTTTATTTCTGTTTTCTCTATAGGATTATGGGGACAGCCATCGTGCCTAAGCTTCTTTAAAGTTTTCTTGAATTTTTCATGCAAAAAATAGAACTCAGCAACTTTAATAAGTCGCTGAGTAGTATTTTTGCATGAAAAATTCAATAAAAATTAAATAATTCCTGAGAATTGTTTCATGTGCAGGTGTTCACATAACGTAATTTTTATACAGATTATGATATCCTATATGCCCAGCACTGATAAGATCTTTTTACTGGTGTGCCGAAAGCCTTTCTTCTATAGAAGAGGAAGTTTGAGACTATTATCAGGCCTAGTGGCCAAAGTGCAGGATTTTCGGATTTTTTATTTTTTTTTTAAATATTAATAGTGGTATGAAAAATTAAAAAAAAACACAGCCAACATTTTTTTACAAAATGTTTTTAACTTAAAAACATGAGTTAAGAAATAGGTAATTTTCTGATGACACATTCCTTTTAAGCCAAACTACAAAGAATGATAGGCAACACACAATAAAGAAAATGTCAAACAAATGGGTGCAGCTAAGTGTGTCAAAAAGCATGTGACCACTAAAGAAGAAAAAGAAGACACACTAGAAAAGTGCAAAAACCAAAAACTAAAAATATATAAATATACTTTATTGAAACAAAATATTTTTAAAAGCACTGAAAAGAGCCAAAAAGAGGCCAAAAGACATACTGTATATCAATAGATAAGTTAGATAACAGCTCCCACCAGAAACAATTAAACACAAGTATAATGTGAGTAACTATTCAGTATGTAATTTCACATGGAATACATACAAAATCCAAAAATAAAAAGGTAATAAATAAATATACAAATTAGCTTTTTGTCTCCTAGCAATATATTTTGATTATTTTTTGACTACACTCCTGCATCTTTATTTGTTACCTTGTTTATTTTGGGATTTTGTATGTATTCCTTGTGAAATTACATACTGAATAGTTACTCACATTTTACTTGTTTACAATAGTTTATAGTGGGAGTTGTTGTCTGACTTATTTATTGATATACCATATTGCTTGATATTCTATTTTCTAGGGTTCAGTGGTGCGCTCCTAATGAATACAGTGGACTTTCTAGTCTCCTTATTCTGCTTATGTTAACCTAACGGCATTATGGCCTATATTTACTAATGATAGTGTACTATCTAAACCTGCTCAGAACTGCCACATGTCCCAAGAGGTGACCTGGATTTCTAAACTTCTGTATGATCTAAATTAAGGTTTAAGGCACTTTGAACTCTCCAACAGACAAAATAATATTCTGCACCTGTTATGTTATGGGCCGATATAGATTTGCACCATTAGGGTATGTTCACATGGTGTCTTTGCGGGCCTTATTTCGGGGCGTAATTGCACGGCCAAAGTACGTCCCGCAAATACGGTAATTCATAGTACTCATTGAGAGCTATGATTACCTGCCAATCTCCCCGACGTGTATTGCACGCCAGGAGAAAGAGGTGACGTCACTTTTTCCGAAAAGTGAAAGTCTATGGGAGCGGGCACAGAGCGTTTTAGAAGTACGCACTGGCCAGCATAAACGGTGACTGGAACCTCTTGTTTTATTCCTACCTACTCACAGATTGTAAATTATGGAGAGTAGGGCTCTCACACCTATTGTTTCAATTGTTATTAGTTTGTTACTCTAATTTTCTTTTTGTACAGGGTGATTAACAAAGGATGGTGCAAAATTATAGCCTCCGTATTTATAACCAAGAGAACATAACACAAATGTATTCATATGAAAAGACACTATCTATCCATGTTTTATTTAAACGCTACAAATGTTCAAAGTGATTCCCATTGGCAGAATGCAAATAAATTGACCAGACAAACAGATCAGAAATAGGGTCCTTTCGGACCCCAGCTGGTAAACAATGTATAGTAAATATGTAGGTAGGATGAGGGTTAAAGTCACTAAGCTCTTCAGTACGATCAGTGGTACTACCAATGTTTTTCTACAGAGATTGCATGACTTTGTGCTTTAGATTATGCACCAGTTTGTAAGTGATATGTGAAAACATATGAACTCAATAATTAGGAGGGTATCCAAATTATTTTGGCCATATAGTGAACATAAAAAAACAGCATCATCTACAGTTTTCTATACCATAAGGGTCCATCCCCTAAACCATCTAAAAAATGTCTGGCAACCATCTGCATTGACTTTAATAGAAAATCCATTCAGTAGTCCACACTGAACGGATTTTCTGCTGGACGTTTTTTTTTTTTTTACTCTGCTGGTGTTACTAAGAACATGTTCATTCTTCTGCCCAGTTTTCGGGCAGAAGATGAGCATGTCAATGGTTGAGGTGGACTGGAGAATCCGCAAACCGTGGACAGAATCCTCACCCTAGCCATGTTAAACGATGTCAAAATACCGGACGGATTCTTTAATCAGAATCCGGCCGGTATTTTCACACTGCTGTGTGGACGCACCCTTGGGCTGTGTTTATAGGTTCAGTTTTTTAGATGCAGTTTTTGAAGCCAAAAACCACAAACAAAGGCCATACCCACAGCTCAATGGCTGGACAATAGACTAATCTCAAAGGAAGGCAATATAAGTCCCAGTACTTCTTGGGAGAAATATAACAGGTGCAGATAACTAATAAGCAGTAGCTCACACACCCATGCACTAGGAGAGCAGCTGAATAATTAAAAAAAACTGCAGATTGAATAAGTGCCAGTTCACTCCAATAGGCAAATAAAGCCAGAGTATAATACATGCGGAGACTGCACTAATGCAAAAATACCAATAAGACAACTACTCACACACCTTCTATGTATGAGAGGGGTGGTTGCTGGTATTATAATTGCATACAGTTAAGGTGTCAATTATACAGATACGTGTGGTGCACCATGCTGGCTTCTAGCCTATGACACCTCTACTATTCAATTGGGCAGGCATCCCAGTACATTTCAGGTGTCCAACACAAAAGCCTGACACTCTCTGCTCCCCAGTATTTTGGGCAAAAAATAACATACTGGAAAAATATAAAATATGAAGCCACAACCAAAAATGGATTTATAGGGAACCTGTCACATTGAACATGCTATCTGGTCTCCAGTCAGCATGTTATAGAGCAGGAAGAGCTAGAGAATTTTGTTTGAAAACATTTAATTTGTAATTCTTTTACTTTACTGCTTAGTCTGGAGTAAGGAGTCCAGCAGGCGGTCTTTTCAGTGACTGTCTTCCATCTCTGTATGCACACTGATACCAGGAAGGCTGTCAAGACTGCCCACTGGGCTCCTTATGACAAAATAAGCAGAAATGTAAGTGAGTACATTTCAAGTTCTACTGAATCTTTCCCTACAGAACTATACATTAATCTGCTTAGCTCCTCCTGCTCTATAAAATGCTACCAACAGGTCAGCTAGCATGTTCAATGTGACTGGTTTCCCCATAAAAACAAGAAAAAGAACCAGTCTTTCCTTAAAGGGGTTTTACCATGAAGGCATTTCATGCCTGGTTTGTCCTGCTTCAGTTTTCAATGTCTGCAAAAATTGGCCTGTATGATTTGTTTGAACTGCATATCATGTGACTCAGTAGGCTTGATATCATAATGCCTTTCCCAACAGTGTGCTCTCTCCAGACAAAGGTCTGTTTGTATAAAGAACTGTGAGTAAATGTCAGGGGCGTAACTACCGGGGTAGCAGACGTAGCAGCTGCCACGGGGCCCGGGATCTTAGGGGCCACTCCCCTCTGCATATCTGTCTGCTTGGCGCAGGCCCACATTGCTGACATGGGCTGTGTGATCACGTCACATCATCACGCATCACCTGGGGTTGAACACTCACTTAGCATTGAGTGTATGTGATACCTAGGCAGGGAAGAGACTGACAGAAGCTGCCTGAGTGGAGAAGTGATGTCTGTACATGTGCGTTAAGGGCCGCGGAGCTCTCGTCACTGATTGCATCCCCTTTTAACCAGCTGTACACTATGGATCCCTAGGGTAGCAGCTAAAACAAAAATGATACAGAATTTTTAACAATGATGAACGATGAAAAGGTTTATTATTTAATTTGCAAGCTTCCCACATTAATTTTACTTAATTGTAAAACCCTTTAACCCCTTAACGACACTGGACGTAAAGTTACGTCCCAGTGCCGGTAAGGGGCTTTGCAGTGGGATCGCGGTGCTACACAGCCAGCGGGTGATGGCTGTTAATTGCAGCTAACACCTGCCGGTTACAGTATGGTATGGGGCCATCTTGTGCCATTTAACCCTTAAGAAGCTGTCCCAGGCAGGAAGTAGTAAAACTGCCATCTTGGTACACCCTAATGAATAACATAACATCCCTAAAACATAACGAAATGTTTGGTGTTGCCGGACTCTCAACCTACAGAATACAGAGAACACATCATTCATACCGGAGAATGAACGGCATAAAACCCTCATGTGTCTATGCACATTGAAGAATAAAAAGTTATGGCTCTTGGAAGGCAAAGAAGAAAAAAACGAACGTGTCAATTAAAAAAAAATGCTCGGTCCTTAAGGGGTTAATATGTCTCCTCCATTTATGGATTCAATAACTGCATCTAAAATACTGAACCTTTGAACACAGCCTCAGTAGACACAGTATCCAGAAAAACACATACTGTGCATTTACATTTAGGCAGCGCTCAATGATGATGTCAATAATAATAGAAGAGGTATAGAAGAAATACATTACTTATAACAACAGCATCAGACACATCACACAGCAATCATCCGTCAGGTCACAGATCAAAAGTCTTTGGACAGGTATGATGCAATATGATTGCCTTGTATCAGATCAAAATGTCCAGGTTTTTGAGTACTTTGGATAAGACTGATGATCTGATATAGTTTAGTAATCGTCACCTGGAAGACGGAAAAGTACATGATACAAATAGTCAAATACATCTGACTTGTGATTTACGTTCTATCTCTCATGTAATCCTAACAATTTTTGTGTTTCTGTAATTTAGCCCTCATAACTTTATCTTTCCAGTGACCAGGGGCGTAACTACCGGTGTAGCAGGGGTAGCAGTTGCTCCGGGGCCCGTGCGCTTAGGGGGGCCCCCGGGGCAGCTGCTACCGTGTCTGCTGCCCCAGTAATGCCGCTCCTGGGCCCGCCGGCAGTGAACTTAACAGTTCACTGCGGCAGGCGGGGAGCTGGGGGGCCTGGCACGTGCTGCCTCTGAACGCCCGGGCCCTCCGTCCCGAGCGTTCAGAGGCAGCGCTACAGGGAGGTAGCAGAATGGAGCGCCGATCGCTCCGCTCTGCTACTTCCCCCTGCTGGCGCTCTGTGATCACGTGGGCGCGCACGGTGATGTCACATCACCGCACCACCCACGCTGAGCGCAGAGGCTGCAGAGAGACTGCAGCGCGGCGCATCGGGGGAGCGTGGACCGAGGTATGTAAACTGTTTATTATTTTGCCTGCCTGTATACCAATAAGCCTGTCTATAGGCCCCCTAAGCCTGCCTATAGACCCCCTATGCCTACCTATACACCGCCCAGCCTGCCTATAGACCCCCTAAGCCTGCCTATAGACCCCCTAAGCCTGCCTATAGACCCCCTAAGCCTGCCTATAAACCCCCTAAGCCTGCCTATAGACCCCCTAAGCCTGCCTATAGACCCCCTAAGCCTGCCTATAGACCCCCTAAGCCTACCTATACACCCCCTAAGCCTGCCTATAGACCCCCTAAGCCTGCCTATACCCCCCCCAAGCCTGCCTATAGACCCCCAAAGCCTGCCTATAGACCCCCTAAGCCTGCCTATAGACCCCCTAAGCCTGCCTATACGCCCCTAAGCCTGCCTATAGACCCCCTAAGCCTGCCTATACACCCCGTAAGCCTACCTATACACCCCGTAAGCCTGCCTATAGGCCCCCTAAGCCTGCCTATACAGCCCCTAAGCCTGCCTATACAGCCCCTAAGCCTGCCTATACAGCCCCTAAGCCTGCCTATAGACCCCCTAAGCCTGCCTATAGACCCCCTAAGCCTGACTATATGCCCCCTAAGCCTGACTATATGCCCCCGAAGCCTGCCTATAGACCCCCGAAGCCTGCCTATAGACCCTCTAAGCCTACCTATAGACCCCCTAAGCCTGACTATATGCCCCCTAAGCCTGCCTATAGACCCCCTAAGCCTGCCTATAGACCCCCTAAGCCTGCCTATAGACCCCGTAAGCCTACCTATAGACCCCCCCTAAGCCTGCCTATAGACCCCCTAAGCCTACCTATACACCCCGTAAGCCTTCCTATACACCCCGTAAGCCTGCCTATAGACCCCCAGCCTGCCTATAGACCCCTAAGCCTGCCTATACGCCCCCTAAGCCTGCCTATAGACCCCCTAAGCCTGCCTATCTAGTCCCTAAGCCTGCCTGTAGACCCCCTAAGCCTGCCTGTAGACCCCCCAGCTTGCCTGTAGACCCCCCAGCTTGCCTGCCTGAATAGCCCTATAGCTACCGTGAAGCCTGTCTGCCTATATAGCCCCTATAGCTTGTCTACTTAGATAGCCCCCGAAGCCTACCTGTCTACTTATATGAGGCCCCTTTAGCTACCTAAACCCTATCTATTTGGCCCCTATAGCCCACCTAACCCCTGTCTACCTGTATGGCTCCCTATAGCTACCTAAACCCTGCCTGCCTATATGAGCACTCTATTGGCTACCTAAACCTTGCCTATTTGGGGCCCCATATATCCTATCTAAGCCCTGCCTGCCTAAATGGACCCCATATAGCCAGGGGGGGCAGGTGCTGGAAAAGTCAGGATTCTAAGATATTTGTGTCTAAATCTGCAGGGACAAGTGGTCGGGAGATGTCATCATGATGGCGGACTGGTCCGGATGCCGAACAAAGGGGAAAGTCAATGACTCGTCAGAGAAACGTCACCTGTGAGTCACAAGATGTAACCACACTGTAATCACTTATATGTCTGCACAGGCTGTGTACACTGCTGTCTACCACTATATGGTCATTGTATGGTGGTTATATACAGTCTGCAGAGCCTGTGTACACTGGTGTCTCCCACTATATGGTCACTGTAGGGTGGTTATATACAGTCTGCAGAGCCTGTGTACACAAGTATATACCACTATATGGTCACTATATGGCGGTACTATTGGTCTTTGTGTACTGATCAGTAATAGTGTAGGGGTATTATTCAGTCACTATGTGGTGGAAATTTTTTGGTCATGTTCTGGCGGTATAGTCAAGTCCATATGTAGTAGGGTTATTGGTAATATTGGATTTGGTATAGTGGATTTGGTATAGTGGATTTGTTTGGTAGCAATATAATAGTGAGATGTAGGGTGAGGTATTTGCCCCTTGTATTATCTACATTACCTAACAACATGTCCTGGTACATGGTCATGGTAAGGGAAGCGGGTGGGGGAGGGGGCCCATCCAGAAGTTTGCTTTGGGGCCCTGGCTTCTCTAGTTACGCCCCTGCCAGTGACGTAGATGTGTGACTTGTTTTATGCAGGAGAAAATTTAATTTTAGTGTAGTTTGAGTATATATATAACCTATTGTGTAAATTTGTCATGAATATAAGGAAAAGTGTTTTTCTGCATTTTTTTTAATATAATTTACACCTGTTAAATTAATGCTACAGGTTATTATGATTATGTGGATATCTAATATGTGTAGGTTTTGTAATGTAATGTACAGTATGCACCATAAATTAATTTTATCCTTTATTTTTTCACGCACTTTTTAATGTTAACTTTTTTCTTTTACGTCCCATCGTGGGACAACTGTTTATTATACACTTATAATGTATTAGCATTCTCCCGTATGCTTATACACTGTTTCAATATGACATAAGCTGCTGTTAGGGCAACATACAGTGCGCCCTAACAGCAGCTATCTTGCACATTCTAGGTCCCTGTGGCAGACCGTAAAGGGTTTTTCTAAGATTTCGATCAGGGAAACCCAGTGTTCCGATTGGACGGAGGAGTCCAATTACACCGTTCCGACTTACATCTGTCTCCTAGTTACAGAGACTTACGGGGCATGCTGCATTTGTAGTTCCATGTTTCACAGCAGGTAGTAGCTATGGAACCAGGGCTGTGGAGTCAGGAAGCCAAAGCCCCGACTCCGACTCCTCAATTTCCCAAACCTCCAACTCCCGACTCCCTCATACACGGCGCATGTTTAAGTGATAACTTTACTGTAGTAAATTGGTAACATCAGACTGTTTATCACCTTATGATACAATAATCAAACTATTTAGGTAGAACAGACACTGACGAGCAAAAGGGTAACAATGTTTTGATCTTTTGAACACTTGTGGGTAGAGTTGAAGAAAAAGCTGTATTTGTACCCAAGTCCAGTCTGCACCAACATTGGGAATGTGTAGAAGAGACCTGGTTCAGATTTTGGTCCAGACATGCTTGAATCTGATCCAGAGCCTAGAAGGATTCAGGCAGTATTGAAAACCAATTTCCAAATACTAACAAAATAATAGAAATTAACATTTTGATTTTTAGGAGCAAAACAGTAACAATGCAGTTACAAGACAGAATCTGGAGAACTAAGCAGATGGTAAATACTTGCAAGTCATATTTATGTATAATATGGGGAAGATGACTGTATATAAAATTAAAGTAGCCTCATGTGCAAAGCTGTAGTGAATGGAAAGATATGGAGCCTGAAAGTCACAAGTTCAAAACATTGTTACCATTTTGCTTGTCAGTGTAAAATATATTTATTGGATATGACTTTAGAACCCCAAAAAATTGTAAATATGCAAAACACTACAGGAACATTTGTGGAGTCTCTGAATTGTCTCCATCTCCATATTGCCTCCATCAGTATTGCCTCCATCCTGCATATATGACCTCACATCTGATCTCATTATGTCCAGGCTAGAGAACGGCCTCTCTACACTAACTTGGGGACAAAGCGGTGATCACATGGGCAACATCTCTAACAATGTCAGGGTATAAAGGAATTGCCTCAGCCACAGTCAGTTTTGATGAATGGTTGAACTCTTCTACTTCTTTGAAAGCAGGTGAAAAATTTTGCTGAAATCTGTTTGCCCTGAAAGCAGAATCTTTTCCCCTGGGGCAGCACTTTGCCTGCTCCATGTCATCAATTACACTCCTCATGTGATGAGGCTGAAGATATGGGAGCAGTAGCACTGGCCAGACCCAATTCCTCTTACTCTTGGCACTGCATTGAACTAATTGGACCAACTTATTATATATTTTGGGAACTTGTCGTTCCACACGGGGCTGTGGAGTCGGAGCCTATTTTGCAGGAGTCGGAGTCGTCATAAAATGGACCGACTCCGACTCCTGCAAAATAGGCTCCGACTCCACAGCCCTGTGTGGAACGACAAGTTCCAGCATGCCACAGCAGCACATGAGGTGAAAATGAGGTGAAATCTTCTTAACAGGGGCACAGACAGGAAAACAAATGTAAAAACTCTTCCCTGCACTATCCAAAACTAGAGAAAAAAAACCTTTTGTGCCAGTTACATTAAATAAATATACTTGTATCAACTTACATACAAATTCAACTTAAGAACAAACCTACGGTCTCTATCCCGTTAGTAACCTGGGACTGCCTGTACTTAATGACCAGCACATTTTTTTAGTTTTTGCTTCATTCCGTTTCAACAGTCGTAACTTTTTTTTAATTTTTCAATGACGCAGTTGTATGAGACCTTGTTTTATTCGGGACAAGTTGTACTTTTTTGGGGGAATAGTTGAAATTCACTTCACAATTTTTTTTCAGCTCGCTGGTGGCCCCATAGACAGTCATTATTCACGGCGCGTACACGCCGTAAATAATTGAGGAGGCGGAATCCATAGTTCTCTATGAGAACTGTGGATTACCGTAATGGCAGGGACGGATTTCGGCCGTACTGCAGCGCAAATCCGGCGCGCAGTACGACTGAAATCAGTGCCCAAATCAGCCGTTTGAACGAGCCCTTAGACGGCAATAGAAAAGACGAGCTATAGTCTCCACAGCTCGTCTTTTCTCTGCTCATCTTTTGGCACCAGTGTATTATACAACATGTTGTATAATACGCCGGTGCTTTTAGTTTTCTTGGCGTTTTCATATACGATACAATTGTATGGGTGACGGCAAAAAAAACGAGAAGTGACCGTGGTTTTTGTGCAGAACGTGACAAAAACCACGGTCCTGCATCGGAAAAAAACACGCTGCTTTCTGCCCGTTTTTTGACCGATGCAGTGGAGACATAGCCTTACACAGACAGCCCTGGAGCTACTCTAGGTCCCCAGGGCTGACTGTGCAGCCGTTCCCTGGGCTCTGTCGGGCACCGGGAGTCCCGAGCACCTGAGAGAGCATGGGAAAGCCCCTTGACTATGCTGCGGTCACTGACCGCGACAATCAAAGGGTTAAGCGCCAGGGAGCGGAGGTTTCCTTTGTTTTCCGGTGCTTGCAAAGCCTGCACTGACAACAGGGCTGTGAAGTACAGCTCTTTTCTCAGCGCAGCTGCGTCGCAAGAAGCTGCAAAAATCCGATGTCTGGAGCGACTTCAAAAGACATCGCTGCAGACGAACAACCTGCAATGCACAACGCCAAAAGGCGGCGGGGGACGTTAACGGGTTAACTGTGATTTTTTGTTGTTGTTAATGATTCCATGATTTTCTCCTCTGCTTGACCTGGAAAAACATCTGCCATTAATAAAAATAACAGTGTAATTTGTGTATGCAATTTTTCATGAAGTCACAATGTTCAGATGTTGAACAAACTTTGGTGTCATATGTGTGATTTGTGTATTTGCTAAGAAGTAACAATGCCAGGTGTCCATCCTCAAATTTTGCTGATTCCATAGGTTTCACCAAGAGTTGGAATATTCATATCTTGCATTTGCCCTTTACTCGTAGTAATTAACCAAGTATGATGGCACCAGCCAGACAAAATCTGATCACAGTCTCTGTAAAGTGACACTAATCTCTACATTTGCAGCGCGCTGTTACAAAGTGATCGTTTTCACCCGTGATCGTTGTTTTTTTTTTCCCTTTGTGTCTGTGTGTAAGACAAACAGCAGTAAATTAAAAACTATTCTGCCAGCTGTAGATCTGATTGTTGCTATTTGCAGTTGGAAGGTGAGCGGTTTAGACTGGGGAATCCTCTTTCAACAGAGGTTTTAAGATGCAGGAGCAGTGTTGCCCATGTTGTTAAACAGAACTTCCGGCCTGTGTGCGCCATGTCCACTCTTTTGTTCCACTTCTCTTAATGGGGTGTTCTCACTAGAATCACAGAGCCTGCTCTTCACAGGCAGTTTTAGGGTATGTTCACACAGCTTATTTTGGCGCGCATTTCGCCACGTATTGTGTGTTATATGCTTTGAAATGCGCGCCGCAATTACGGTAATCCATAGCTCTCACAGAGAGCTATGGGTTACGTGTCATCCCACTGCGCATACAATACGATCGTAATGTACGCCAGGGGAGAAAAGTGACATATCAATTGTTAGTGGCGAATACCGCTGACAATGAATGTCTATGGGGCTGCACCCCTCCCCCCCGCCCCCCTCCTGCTTAGGAAAGATGCGCTGATCAGCGCTTCGCTTCAAAACACCCAGCGTATTGCGGCGCGTACTATACGTGCTGCAATACACCGTGTGAACATACGCTTAGGCTCCCACTTCGTGCTGTGGGTCATTCTACAGCAATAACTGACATTTCCGCTCTGCTAGTCCTAACTGAGCCTGTCAGAGGGATATTGATTGGTGATGGAGGGGTTTTAACTACAGCGCACTAAAGGGTTAAAGTTGGTTAGTAAGAAACAAGTTCCCATGCAGCTAAGACACAGCAGAGAGTGAATACACCATCTTAGCCACTGCTTAAGCAATGAGAGGTGTGCATTACCTAGAGAAGCTTGTGTACACAAGCAAGAGATAAAAACTGCTCTAGCGCTGAAAGGACGCAAAATCATAATAGCAATGTATTTGGTAATAGTCTTTATTTAACCCTTGCTGAGGACAGTACAAGCTAGTGACAGACCTGCTGTTTCCAGCGCTGTGTCCCTTATTCTGTAAGATGCTGTAGTTTTAGAGCATTTAATGCTCAAATCTTATTCATGAACAGGTGTTAGCTCCGCCCACCAAAGGCTAGCCCCACCCACTGACAGTTATTCACATGGTTCTACCTATTCAAAGTAATAGGCTAGTCAGTTGTAAGGTGGGCAGGGCTAGCCTCAGGTGGGCGGGGGCATGAAAAAAAAAAGACTTTTCATGACTCTTCTGGTGAAAACTGCAGCTTTGAGCATTAAATAGTCTAAAACTGCATCATCTTACAGAATACGGGACACAGCGCTGGGAACAGCAGGTCTGACATTAGCTTGTGCTGCCCTCAGCAAGGGGGGCATAACCTATGTGACAGGTTCTCTTTAAAGGCTTCCAAGTTCTTGGTGTTGTTTTGGTTAACCACCACCATGAGCCTACCCTCACGTTTTTGTCAAAACTGCCAGGATATCTTCCAGTCACACTCCAGCTCCTTTTGAGAATGCAGTTTGCAGACCGTTATTAGCACAAATGTAATCATAATTGTAGGCCATTGTCTTAAAGATAAGGAGTCATACACTATATGTGCTGAACTACATTTTTTTCTTAAGATTTTTCTGTGGCATCAGGGCGTCGCTGCAATCAAGTGATTGCTGTGTAAAAAGACATTTCCAATAAGTATTTGTGGTAGTCTTAACCCTTGATGCTTTCATAGACCCAGGATGCTATCCATACCCAATACTTTACAATGCAGCTCTGTTCATAGTGTCTGAAATATATAGTTAGGTATATAGATTATTGGTGGATTAGGAGCAAGTTTCCATCATAGCATGGACAGAATTCCTACAAGCGAAAGAAAGATGAGCTGGTAATTGTCCATCTAAACTGTAGTAATCAATAGAGGCCCTGGTAATAGTACAGCTGGGAGCAAATCTGAAAGGTCTGGACTCAACAGTAACAAAAGTCTGCTTAGGTTATTGGTTCTAACGAATAGAACTTTGCACCATTGGTTGTACAAGTTTTAAGTCAATTTTTTTGTGATTATTTATTAAACCAGGGTTCAATAAACATCTGTTCTTAATTACTAAAAATGGCCATAGAAAGTAGCACAGAGGTTGTTTCTCTATTTGTTTTAAGACAGATGTGAATGCAGAACCCCGAAGAGGCAAGTGCATGTAGCACAAGGGTATGTTCACACGGCATGTACTGTATGCACCACAATACGCTGGGTGTTCTAGAGACACACGTTGGACAGCGCGTACTTCTAAAGCGCCGACAGCCAGCTCCCATTGACTTACTCTCCCCGGCACTGGGAAGATGGGACATGTCAATTCTTTTCCCGACCTACAATAGGGCAGGTAATCATAGGTCTCAATAACAGTTATGAATTACTGTATTTGCGGGGTGTAAGTCGGACGCACTGCAACACAATTATGTGCCGAAATACGCTGCGCAAATACACCGTGTGAACATACTCTAAGGCTAATTTGAGGTGACCATCATATGATGCTGTCAGTTCGGGTCATTAAACTCATGTAGGGGCAGAGACCTAGGAGTGAACTATAAATACAGAAGGCTTCTGTATGTGCAATTGGCCTTAGAGTAAATACACAGAGTGCTTCTGTTGTGGTAAGCAAAAAAAAAAAAAAAAGTTTTAAACTGCAGTTTTGCAATACAGTATCTAGCTTTAAAAACTGGAATCAATTGCCACATTGTAAAATAGTGGCAAATAGCATTAAAAACATTTTCCCCATCTGCAATTTTGATGTAGTTTACCACAACAGAAGCACCCTGTAAATACACTAAGATTGGGTTCACGTGTTGTGCTTTTGTAGAAGTTGAGACACATCAGAAACACGTGTTTTTTCAAAAAATGCGAACTTTTAAAACAAGTCTTTATAATTAACTCAAATTTGGAACAGCTAGATGAAATCCTTATTAAATTTTTTATTAAGGAATTAAAAAAACGCATACATTTTTACAAAAAGGTAACTTGTGAACAGAGAAATTTTCTATCTATTGGGGGGGGAATTCAGCGTCAATTAAAAAACGTGCGTGCATGCGTTTTCAAAAACTAGATTTTATTTAAATTAATGCAAGTGGTTTTCTACCTGCGGTCAAATAAAAAAACACGTTTTTTAATTGCTTACATTTTTTATGTAGCGTTTCTTTTGCAATGCAAGAACCCAACTTTGTGTGTAGTTGACCGATTGATTTTAACTATTGGAGTGCCAGCTCCAGATCAAAAATGGCAAAAGTCTCAGCGTAGACCTACTCCTGATCCAAAGGAAATGTGCAAAACTGATATATGGAACGGTTTTAAATTTCTTTTGGGTTTACACCCATACTATCTTAAAAGGGGGTTTATAAATTTCATTAAAGGTTTTCGAAAAAAGGGGGACATGAAAAAAAGTAACTTTGCAATTAATGCCCTTGCAAACTGTCTTGTATTCACAGTCTGACTTTATTCTGTTTACTCGATTCCACTGTGGTTTATCCCCCCTCCTTGCATTTCACTACTGAGAGCTCATTTCATTCGTTCAGCCCCAGTGGCTGATTCACGGACTTGGTTCCCGCCCTTTTATCAAGTAAGGACACCATTTTCACTCTCACAGCCAGAACAGAACAACACTTCAGGCTTCTACAAACAGGAAAAAAAAACAATTGGTGTCGACCCTGCCCCCCCTGCATAGAAAGGAATCAGTGGTTCGTCAGATGATGCAGCTGTGGTATAAAAAGCTCTTTCAAAATAAGACTTAGTAGTATAAAGTTGTACCGTGTTACCAAGAAAGTATAGAAAGTGAAGAAAATCAGGCGATACCTTTTAGAGGGAACTGATTTTTGAGGTGAGCTTTCGAGAGAACTGTCCCTTTTCAACATGATGATATACAAAAATTGAAAAATTTACAGGTTTTTTATACAACAAGACTGGACCTTCAAAGGGTCTTAAAATTTTTTAAACATAACAAAATGATTATAAAACAAACAATCATTTACAACAGGGCAAACAATTAACATCTGGAAACTTGTGAGGCATGACGAGGGGTCATAAATTTTCCGTCTTATCTCACAGCCATAAACTTTGTAATTTGTGGCACACAGTTCACACATATTTTGACAAAAAAACTACTGGATTTTTAAAACCCATTTTGCAGAGTCTAAAAATTTTTTGCTTTAAATTTAAAAATTTCCCCTTTCCCTTTATTTTTTCCCTCTGCGCTTTTAAAGGGTCCCTTTAAAAACCACAATTTTTCAGATTTTTAAATTACAGGGGTTTCCTCTCTGGAGAATTGTTTTTGCCACTGGAAGATCATTTTCTACTGTTTTTAAAATATTGAATCTGTGGGTGTTCTTTGCGCGCGAGGTCTTTCCCCCTGTTTCCCCCAATAAAGGGCCCCTTTGGTCGGGCTTTGCGAAACCCCATAATCAATACACCCACATTGCCTAGACCGCGGGGAAAAATGCCCCCCTAATTTTTTTGCCCCCCTTTTTGGGGAAATTTGTGGGACAGGTACACTGTAAACAGGGGTGGGAAGTGCCTGCAGGTCTTGCACCTTTTTCTGCAGGCAGGGTGAGGTGGCCTTTTCATTTGGGGGGCCTTCAGGGCTAACCGGAAACAAAAATTAGACCGCGGGTTTGGTGGTTTCCTTTGAAAGGAAAGGAGGGGGGGGAACGGGGGAAGATGTTTTTGGGGAGCCCTTTTGCCCCCATGTAGCACAGGTTAAAATTTCCCTTTTGGAAAATTTTTCGTAGGATCCCAAAAGCTGGGGGGTTTGGGAGGTTACAACTGGGAAACCTCGTTTTTCCCCTTCTGGGTTTTCTTTGAACGTGAGCAAAAAGTCTCTTTTTGATGGCGGCCGCTTTGCTGATTTGATTGCCCGTCATTTTTTGGCCTTTTTCCCCCAATTGGAGAATTGTTGTCCCCAGATCCCAGGGGGGTGTTTGCCCGGGTCCCCCCTTTGTTGGGCAAATCCCGATTGTCCCCGTAAAGGCCCTGGCAGTAGAAAATTTGGTTTTGTTTTTGTGTGTTTGGGGGGGAAGGGCTGTCTTTCCTGAGGTGGGCCCGTTCTTTTGGGGGGTTTGGGGAAACAGGGATGTGAGTAGGGGGTGTTCTTTGTTGTGTAATTGTTTTATCCAAAAAAAGTGGAATTTTCCCTTTTCTGAATGGAAAGCTTGGGGTTAAATTTGGGGTTTGGAAATTTTTATTGAAGTAAATTAGGGAAATTAATTGGGCCTCCCCCGCCCGCAGTCCCAAGTGAAAAAGTACATCGTTGAAAGGGGAGGTACATCATTTTTTTGGGTTTGGGTGCATGGGGATGAAAAGGGCTCCTTCCAGTTCACCCCAAAAAAGAGGTTTGCATACGGGGAAAGAAGGCCATCACCTCACTGAAAGAAAAAATCAAAGTTTTAAAACCGAGGGGGACAAAGGGGGCGAAATTTTTCATGATGAACACCTCGGGCTATACCCGGGAAGAAAAAACAGGCAGCTTTTCCAAAACCCCCTGCCCATTACTAAAAAATTAACCCGGGTAAACCCACAGGGGGCCCTTTTTTAAAACAGCTAAAGAATAGGGATCAAGATTTCCCAAAACTCAGGGTCCAGAGCCAGGTAGGGGGGCTCATCCCAGCGGATCCCGGGCCCGGGGCTGCTTTACATGCTCCCCAAAAATACCACAAAAAGGAAAACCCTGGGAGGCCTAAAAATTTTGGTTTGGGACTCTGACAAAAGGAAAAAATATCTCAGGGGGGTTGGGGGAAAAAGGAAACCCCCTCCTATACCCCGGGCCCAGAGAAACTCCAAGCAACACCCCGGGACACCCGATAAAATTTTTTTAACAAACTCAATGCCCCCGGCCCCATTTTCCAGAAAAAGGCCCCCAAAATTTTGGCAACCCCATGGAGGGTAAAAATCGGGGGTATAAAAACATTCCCCACAAGGATGGAGTTTCACAGGTCGGACAAAAACCTGGGGGGAAAAAAAAAAACCCCCCAAAAAAAAACCAATAAAAACAGCTCAAACATTTTCATACCCCACCACAACAATTTTAAATTTGGGGGGGAACCTTTTTCTAAAACGAAGGGAACTTAAATGGGGTCCAGAATTTGCGCCCCAGTAGAAAAACCTTTTTAAATGGTAAAAATGGAAGGGCGTATAAATCCACATGCATAAACCAAAACCCATGATTTTCCCTCCGTTACATGGGATGTTTATCTTTGGGTCACCCGGAAGGCGGGCGGGGAGGCCCAAATTTCCCAATTCCATAATGATTTAAAAATAACCCCACCCCCCTTAAATCAAGCAAAAACCAAATTCCCAGAGGGGCCAAAAATTCCACTTTTCTGGATACTACAAAACACATCAAAGAACCCCGGCTCCCTCAAATCAGGTACCAAAAACCCAAACAGACAGGGGGCCAACCTCTGAATGAGCTTCCCCCCAAAAGCCACACAAAGCAACCCCTTTTTAAAAAAACAGCCAGGCTATAGGGTTTTAACAATAAATTTTTTGCTCCAAAAAGGGCAGACCGGAAACAAACCCCCCCGGGGAACTAAAGGACAAAAATTTTCCCCAAAATTGGGAAATAAAAGGCCCAAAAAAGTGAGGGACAATCAAATCAGCAAAGCGGCCGCCATCAAACAAAAGACAGTTGCTCAAAAGTACAAAGAGCCCCGGGAAGGAAAAAACGATTTGCCCCTAGTTTTTAACCTAAAAACCCACAGCGGAGATCCTACAAAGTTTGCCAAGGAACTTAAACCCTGGCAAATAGGACAATGGGATTTAAAAGACATATTCCCCCCCCCCCCTTTCCCTCTCCTTTTGGGGAAACCCACCAAACCTGCGGCGTTTTAAATTGGTGGGGAGGGGCCCTGAAGGCCCCAACTGAAAAGGGCCCCTTTTAACCCTGCCTGCAGAACAGGTGCAAGACCTGAAAGTCACATCCCCCACGTGCCCTTTGTACCCTGCCCCACAGTCCCAGCAGGTGACAAAAATTTTAGGGGGGACATTTTCCGCAGGAAAAAGCAATGTGGTGAAATTAAATTATGTGTGCCAATGCCCGACCACGGGCCCTTTTTATTTTGGGGGAAAAAAAGGGCAAAGACCAGCCACCCGCATAAACTCCCACAGTTTCCACTTTTTAAAAACCAGTAGAACGTCTTCCCAGTGGCACAACATTTTCTCCAGAGGGGGCCACGTATTGAAGATCTGAAGTTGTGGTTTTAAGGGGGACATTTTAAGAGGGCAGGGGGAGAGAAAAAGGAATGGGTTTTTAAAATTTAATGAAAAAAATTTCGGGACCCCGGGAAAAAGGGGTTTAAATATTCCATGCGGGTTTTAGGTCAAAACTATTTTGAACGGGGGGTTGCCAAAATTTAACTTTGATGGCCTGGGGAATAAGACGGAAAAGATTTACTGACCCCCTTCCTGTCATCCTCAAAAGGGTTTCCAATATTTAAAATTTTTTTGACCTTTTTGTAAATGCTTTTTTTGTTTTATTTTTGCATTTTTTTTAAATTTTTAAGAATTCTAAAAACCCTTTTGAAGGCCCCATGTCTTGTGTGAAATAAAAACCTTTGTGAATTTTCAATTTCTTGTAAAATAAATCTGCTAAAGAAGGGAGCTAGTTTCCAAAAAAGCTCACCTTTCAAATATACTCAGTTACCCTTTAAAAGGGTATCGCCTTTTTTTTCCCTTCACTTTTCCTTAAAATAAGACTTGGGGGAGAGACCCCAGTGAAATGTGGACTCGAGAGGGGTGGGGGGGTTCTCGGGACCCCAAAACCATGAACAGGGGAAGGGGGGGGGGGGGGGGGGAAATGGTGTAAACCAGCTGGGAGGGGAAAAACCCACGCCTCCCAATTTCCCAGATTTTAAGAAGTAGAAAAAAAAAGGGGGGAAAAAAAAATCAGGCGCCCCCCTTTTAGAGGCTGAGTATTTTTGGTAGGAAAGCTTTCAAAGGAAGAACTATTTCCCTTCTTCAGACTGATGTTTATACAAAAAATTGAAAATTTCAAAAGGCTTTTTTATCAACACAAGGGGCATGGGGCCTTCAAAAGGGTTTTTTAGAATTCTTAAACCCTTTCCCAAAATTTCAAACTATGTGAACTTTTGATGGCCACAAATTTTCACTGATGGCTTTTGAGATAAAGACGGCAGATTTTCAGACCCCCCTGTCATGCCTCACAAATTTCCAAAATAGTTTTAAATTTTTTTGACATGTTTTAAATGACTTTTTTGCTTTTTTTGATTTTTGTTATTTTTAAAATTCTTTAAAATCCTTTTAAGGTCCTGCTTGGTGAAAAAAAAGCCTGTTAATTTTTCAAATTTTTTGTTTCATTTAAAGTCTGAAGAAAGGGGGGCCCAGTTCTTTTCGAAAACTTACCCTTTAAATTTTTCCCCGTTAGCCCCTAAAAGGGTTTTCGGCCTGAAATTTTTTCATTTTTTAAATACTTTCTATTTGGGTAACACGGTTTTCCCAAATTATACTACTTAAATTTGAGAACTAAGAGCTAAGAATCAGCCCGAACAAAGAAGCCAAAAATTCCCCCTTTAACAAACCCCCATCCTAAACCCATAAAAAAAACCAGAATTTATGGCTGGACAGCCTTTGGGAGTTTTAATGTATAAAACCCCGCAAACTGTGGGCAAAACCCTGAGTGTTTAAGGGGGGGTTTTTTAAAAGGTGTTGGATCCAATTTTGGATACGTTTTTAGATGTATGTTTCGGACCCAGACACGCATCTAACAATGTCCAGTCCAGTGATTTACATTACTTTCATAGGTGTTCAGACGAGTGATCGCTGATGCGCGTTTACATGCGCCTGTGTGATGCGTCTTTCGGATCCATTCAAAGAATTGTCATGTTAATTCCTGATCCATTTGACGCAGCAGACACCCTATTTTTTTTTCTTTAACTGTATTTTTATTAAAGAATTTTACCGAATAGAAAAAATATAACACATTTTCAATATGTGGTCGTTACAGAGAGAAGGTGCACAACATTAAGTGTACAGTATGCAAAATGTACAAACATGAGTACTAACATATAAACTCTGCACTAATCACTTTAACATGGTGCGGGAGAGCATGTACATCTCTCATTAATAGTGAGAACAGTAAGCATTTTTAAAGATTGTTCGCGGAACAGGAGTGTGACTTCGTGCGAGAATGAACAGAGCAAACGTCGAAGTTGCATGAAGTCATACCTCTTATGTCCACAGCTCCCTTCTATGAGCTTAACAGTATATTCCAGAGCAGAGAGAACCTTTACATTAGTTATATATAGCCTAGTGTCGAACTCACTGTCAAGAGAGACACGCGCGGGAGGGGGGGGACACAAAGGATAGCCTGAATATGTGGTCCTAGGAAATCCCTGCTATTTCCAGGGCTATCTCACACACTGTTGGTTGTAACATATACATCCCAGGGTGACCAGGTTTGTGAAAAAAAATCGAGTTTGTTATGTATAGACGCTGTAAGGTACTCCATGTTCCTTATGTCTCTCAGTCGCCCATATAGCTCGGAAAGGCCTGGTGCCCTTCTACTCTTCCAGTGGGCTGCTACTAGGCATCGAGCAGCTGTAAGAATATGCAGCATCAATTTGAGTGTACATTTTGAGAGCTGAGTTGGAAATAGATTAAAGAGAAAACATTTTGGATCCATCGGCAGAAGTATACCCAACAAGTCATTGACAAACATCTTGACCACTGCCCAAAACGTTTGAATCGCATGACATTCCCAGAAGATGTGGTAGATATTCCCCCCTGATATGTCACATCGCCAGCATCTATCCGGTATCGCCGGATTTAGTTTGTGCAGCAAGGAGGGAGTATGGTACCAGCACATTATAATTTTATATATGTTTTCTTTATATGTTGTGCATAGGGAAGTCTGTGAGGCCCGTCTCCAGACGAGATCCCATTCCTCAATTGAGAACTCTCTATCCAGCATTGCTTCCCACTTTAACATATAAGCATGTCGTGGTGTCTCATCCGGGGAAGGGTCCAGCAGAATAGCATAAATACTTGATATTAACCCCCTAGTGGGCGTGTGTAACCTGCACAACCTTTCGAATTGGGTATGGGGAGAGACCGTTCTAGAACGCAAAATATAAGACATATAATGCGCAATTTGCATGTAAGTGAAGTAGCAGTTGGTAGGCAGTTCGTGGTCTGTCTGTAAAGTTTGGAAGGGCTTAATGCGTTTAGTTCTATTGTCTACTATGTCCGCAAAGCGGAAGAGACCTTTGTTAAGCCACCACTTCATAGCCTGACCTCCCATTCCCTCAGAGAATGACGGATTGAACAGGAAGTTGGTCATGGCTGAAGATGGAGAACATAATCCAAATTTACTCGCACACCTATGCCATACTTCTCTCGTGAGGGTCATTGGGCCTAATAAAGCCCTTTCTACAGGTACATGGGAGGTGGCCCACAGGAGAGAGTTAGGGTGTGTAGGTGCCAGCCACAACTTTTCGATTTCAGACCATATCGAATAGTCATATAGGGATGACCAAGCCGGGATTCGTCTTAGTTGGGACGCCCAATAGTACTTAGATAAGTCCGGCACTGATAGGCCACCGTTTTTCCTTCCAGTTATTAATACACTCTGTCTAATTCGATGTCGTTTATTAGCCCAGATAAACCGGAGCACAGCCGCCTGAAGGAGTTTTAAATCTTTAATTGGCACCCGCACAGGCAGAGTCTCGAAAAGATATAATCGTTTAGGCAGCAGAGACATTTTAAACGCCGAGATGCGGCCTAACAGTGACAACGGTAGCCCCATCCACTTAGTCATAGTTCGTCTAATTTCTAGGAAAACCTCAGGGAAGTTAGCTTTATATAAGGATGCAAAGGTCGTTGATATGTGTATTCCTAAATATTTAATATGTGAGGTTTTCCAATGATAAGGGAAGTTATCCATTAGAGATCTCACCTCCTGCTGAGACATGTTTATTGGCAGTGCTTCTGTTTTCATCGTGTTTATTTTATAGCCCGAGATGTTGCCGAGTTCATTGAGCAAACTATGCAAGTTGGGGAGTGATATATGTGGAGATGTTAATGTCAGTAAGATGTCATCGGCAAAGAGAGCAGACACCCTATTTAAAACTATAGAGTGCCTTCTTGCTGCACCTGCGTGTTGGATGTGATTTACGCAGCACTTTTGGATGCGTTTTTTCGGATCCAACACGCTGTGTGAAGATACCCTAACATTCACAAACAAATGTAGAGATCACTTGACTTATTATACCATGAAAAAACACACAAAAAAATGTAAAAACAATAAAAACACAGAAAACAGTTAAGAAGTTTATTATGTGAAAAGTCAGATTTCATGCTGCAATAAATAATCCTCCTCACACAATGCAGCATTGGCAGAGTCTTAAACAGAATGGATGGATGTTATGTTGATGACTTTACTGGTCATTTTCATACAGGGATGGGTCCTTCCTCTTCAGCCTCTCATGCTCATGGGTTCCCCAATTGTAGACCAAATATGCCACAATAAAGGCTGCAGAAGACAAGTGACAGACATTAGATTTTTATGTTTCAAGGGTCGCTTTTTTAAATAAACTGGTTGAATACACTTGAATTTGTGGCTTAATGAAGACATTTTATATCTATTCCATTATACAAATCAACACAGTTGAGTCACGTTTATGACCACCAGCTGAAATATCAAGAGGAACGGCCACGTACAGCCAGGGCTGTGGAGTCAGCAAGCCGAAGCCCCAACTCCAACTCCTCAATTTCCCAGACCTCCGACTCCATCATACACGGCGCATGTTTAAGTGATAACCTTACTACAGTAAAATGGTAACATCAGGCTGTTTATCACCTTATGATACAATAATCAAGCTATTTAGGTGGAACATACACCGACAAGCTAAAGGGTAACAATGTTTTGATCTTTTGAACACTTGTGGGTAGAGTTGAAGAAAAAGTTGTATTTGTATCCAAGTCCAGTCTGCATCAATATTGGGAATGTGTGGAAGAGACCTGGAATCAGATTTTGGTCAAGATATGCTTGAATCTGATCCAGAGCCCAGAAGGATTCAGGCAGTATTGAAAACCAAAAGGTGGATTTCCCAAATACTAACTAAATAATAAAAATTAACATTTTGATTTTTAGGAAAGAATCTGCAGGACTAAGCAGATGCTAAATACTTACAAGTCAAATTTATGTATAAGATAGATAAGATGACTGTATATAAAATTAAAGTAGCCTCATATACAAAGCTGTAGTGGAGGGTGAGATATGGAGCCTGAAAGTCACAAGTTCAAAACATTGTTACCATTTTGCTTATCAGTGTAAAATATATTTATTGGACATGACTTTAGCACACAAAAAATTGTAAATATGCAAAACACTACAGGAACATTTGTGGAGTCTCTGAATTTGTTCTGAGAAATAGTATTGTCTCCATCAGATCCTGCATACATGACCTCACATCTGATCTCATTATTTCCAGGCTAGAGAACGGCCTCTCTACACTAACTTGGGTTGGTGGCAAAACGGTGACCACATGAGCAACATCTATAACAATGTTGGGGTATAAAGGAATTGCCTCAGCCACAGTCAGTTTTGAGGAATGGTTGGACTCTTCTACTTCTTTGAAAACAGGTGAAAAATGTTGCTGAAATCTGTTTGCCATGGGAGCAGAATCTTTTCCCCTGGGGCAGTGCTTTGCCGGCTACATGTCATCAATTACACTCCTCATGTGATGAGGCTGAAGATATGGGAGCAGTAACACTGGCCCGACCCAACTCCTCTTGCTCTTTGCACTGCATCAAACTAACTGGACCAACTTATTATATATTTTGGGAGTCGGTCCATTTTATGGCGACTCCGACTCCACAGCCCTGCGTGCAGCTAATGTCTATCCATTCAATAAAGCAGAAAACGTGACTCATTGGAGAAAGCAACCCATTACCAATCAGCAGAGCTCCGATCCTGTTGTGAAAACTGAAGCCTTTTCTGCCGTTGTAACCTCATTAGCAGAGCTGCAGGGACCATCCGTCTGCTAAAGAGCACCAGGGATTATTGAACTATTGCATTAGACACACATCTGGCAGCCCCTGGTTCATTTTGGCACTGAGCTATTCCACTATAGTGCGTCAGTCTCATGCAATTCCTCGTCTCTCATATCAGTGGCAGTTCCGCAGTTTACCACTTCTCTTATTCACAAGAGAGTCATTTTTTCCACACTTTACAACAGCAAACAGTTCAAACTGCACAATTTCAGAAACACTGCCACCTTTGGCCCAAAAGCCAAATAATGACCCTGTTTTGTATTGCTGATCATTCCTTTTACCCATGACAGTGAAGAGGGATATATGTGCAGACAGCCTATCACACATTATGTACCCACGAAACCAGCTCATGACACGCAACTTACCTTCATGAGTTTTGTGCTGCTGACGGCAAAATGGTTATAATAATGTGACTCTACAGCGTGTCTATACATCTAGTAAAAATTAATATGCTATTTAGAGACATCTGGGGCAGCAGTATGAACGGGGCTGCGCCAGATATCTGGCGTCTTTTCAGCCCGATATCAGGCGTAGCCCCGTTAACTACGTTCCTGATTTCAGGGGGCGTGCGGGTGGCGGGGCGCACTAGAACCCAGGGCTGTGGAGTCAGTGGCTATTTTGCAGGAGTCGGAGTTATCATAAAATGGACCGACTCCCAAAATATATAACAAGTTGGTCCAGTTAGTTCGATGCAAAGAGCAAGAGGCATTGGGTCCGGCCAGTGCTACTGCTCCCATATCTTCAGCCTCATCAGATGAGGAGTGTAAGTGATGACATGGAGCAGGCAAAGCGCTGCCCCAGGGGAAAAGATTCCAATCCCATGGCAAACAGATTTCAGCAAAATTTTTCACCTGCTTTCAAAGAAGTAGAAGAGTTCAACCATTCATCAAAACTGCCTGTGGCTGAGGCAATTCCTTTATACCCTGACATTGTTAGGGATGTTGCCCTTGTGGTCACCGCTTTGCCCTCAACCCAGGTTAGTGTAGAGAGGCCGTTCTCTAGCCTGGAAATAATGAGATCAGATGTGAGGTCATCTATGCAGGATCTGATGGAGGCAATACTATTTCTCAGAACAAATTTAGACAAGCAAAATGGTAACAATGTTTTGAACTTGTGACTTTCAGGCTCCATTTCTCACCATCCACTACAGCTTTGTACATGAGGCTACTGTAATTTTATATACAGTCATCTTAGCTATCTTATACATAAATTTGACTTTCAAGTATTTAGCCTCTGCTTAGTTCTGCAGATTCTTTCCTGTAAGTGCATTGTTACTGTTTTGCGCCTAAAAATCAAAACGTTAATTTTTATTATTTTGTTAGTATTTGGGAAATCCACCTTTCAATACTGCCTGAATCCTTCTGGGCTCTGAATCAGATTCAAGCATGTCTTGACCAAAATCTGATCCCAGGTCTCTTCTACACATTCCCAATGTTGGTGCAGACTGGACTTGGATAGAAATACAGCTTTTTCTTCAACTCTACCCACAAGTGTTCAAAAGACCAAAACATTGTTACCCTTTTGCATGGCAGTGTCTGTTCTACCTAAATAGCTTGATTGTATCATAAGGTGATAAACAGCCTGATGTTACCATTTTACTACGGTAAATTTATCACTTAAACATGCGCCATGTATGAGGGAGTCAGGAGTCAGAGGTTTGGGAAATTGAGGAGTCGGACCTCTGGCTTGCCGACTCCACAGCCCTGCTAGAACCGTACGAAGCTACATATTTATAGCTTCGCTACGGCATTTCTAGGCGCATTACTGCTGGAACAAGTAAACCACTTTCAAAGTTGTACACTTGAGCCAGAATTAACATACTAGCGCTAAAATGCACCTGATTTATGAACCACTGTAGAGCAGGTTCATAAATCAGGCGCATTCTAGGTTATTATGCGCATGAAATTTGGTGTTTACACGTTTCATACATGCTGCCCCTGATCTTTTGTTACAAATTCAAAGCTAATTGCACTGGTTTTTAGCCACACCCGTTTCACCTGCAGAATCCTGGCGGTCAAAAACCACATTGCATAGCCTGACAATTTGGCATAAAAATGCCCAGTTTGACCATGCGCCATTCAGCACATGAGAATGCACCCGTTCAGCAATTACCTGTGACAATGGGCACTAGATCTAACTGATCTGTAAGTGACCTGGCAGAATTGGACGGGTAAGCACAGTTTATGAAATTTGTGTTTGCACTCAACACCCATTACTAAACTCATGATATGTGTTTTGTAAGAAAATATTAAGGTCAGAAGTAGACATATAATAATTAACAGTGCAAGAATTTTAGGCCAACAACAGAAAACTATCATTTAAAGGCAACTCCTCACATAGCTTGTAGTGTGCGCCTCATTCTGTAAAGTACGGTAGTTTTTTTGGGCATTTACTTCACAAACGTGTCCACTTTATTAGCCTATTCTACCTGCCACTAGCCCAGCTCAACTGCCACCGATTCTACCCATTACTGTGAATAGGTAGAAAACCGAAAAATTATTGGCAGGTTGGCTTAGTTAGTGGTGGTTAGGTCAATATATACTCATGAATACAGTGGACTCCTCTATGGTAGCCTGGGTTGCACACTGCCAAATTTAAGTACTTGCTGCATTAAGAATAAGATGGCATGACTGTCATTTGCTTATACTGCCTTTAACTAGGGTAGCATAAGCAGGTTCCCTTCAATGGCTGCCATTTGCCATGACTGCTTCTAAACACTAGTCTAACTCCTTTTTTCCGCGTGGCCATCACCTCTGGGAAAGAAATAGGAATCATAGGGTCTCAGCCGAAAATTCTGTATCTGGTCAATATCTACTTCTAGGCTTTAATCTTTCATTAAGAGACTGCAGATAGTGTTACTGCTAATAGTAAACCTCTCACTAGGAAGTATGACCATTGAGATGTACTGGCAGCTCCCTAAGATGCACCATCAAAATTCTGTGTTGCTAGTATGCAATGTATGCAAGAAAGGCATCTTCACCAGTGAGCAGAGCACTGACTGACATTAAGGGAATCATGTATGAAAACTGTCCAAGTCTAAAACTCACTTTCCAATAGCAACCAATCAGAGCTCCCCTGTCATTTTTCCAGAGCACTATATGTAGTGAATGGGCTGCTCTGATCGGTTACTATGGGCAACAAAGTGAGTTTTAGACCTAGACAGTTTTCATACATGTGGCCCTAAGAATCAATTACAGATTGTGGGTTTTGATTGAATAGTCCTTTTGAGCTATTTATACTACACAGCAACAAAAACAGAACAAAACACACATTCTTTAATAATACAAAAATATTTGGTGTGACCCCTGTTCATAAACACAAAGCTAATACTACTCTGAAAATAAGACATCCCCCGAAAATAAGACATAATGCATTTTTTGATGCAATTCAGAGTTTGGCTGCTTATGCTGATGTTTTGTGATGAAATCACTACAGTATATTAATACATGTTGATGTTTTGTTCAACAATAAATGTGAATTCTTGTTCTTAAAAAACAAGACATCAACTAAAAAGATGTCTTCGCTCGTCTTTAGGAGCAAAAATTAATACAAGACACTGTCTTATTTTCGGGGAAATAGGGTATACAGTATTTAGCGCTAGCCACACCTGCAAACTAAAGTAAGTGCAATCAGGGACACACAGGCAGACATGCTGGGATGGTCTGTGCTTGCTCTCCCCACTCTCCAAACACATGATATGTGTTTGACTGACTTCCTATGACAACAACCATAGGGTATATACATTTGAAGATAGGGTAAATAGCCTGTAAGCCCTGCGGGGCCGATATAAATGGGAACAGTCTGTCTACAACAGCACATCATACAACGGTGCTGTACAAATATAGACAATAAAAAAAGAACAGAACTTACGTGGTGCTACGGTAAAAAAGTTGGACGAAAACCTTCTCCACACATTGGGAAGCCCTTTGGACAAAGCTTTGGCATAAGCTCTCTGCTCAAATGGGGATAACTGGAAGGTGATAATATGCCGAACCTTGGCAAGGTCTCCAAAGTGTAGCCCCATGGTTCTCTGGCTGAAAAACAGAGAATGTTACTCTTCAGATGTACATAAATCTAATAAGTCAGGGTTATTCCTCTTGATAGCAATCCGGAATCATACAACCTTGTACAATTCCTCCCCGTCACCCTGTCATGCTACTGGTCTATATGCAATGAATGCAGAGGTGGCCAAGCACGTGCTATCCCCTTCATCCGCTTCCATGGGAGTTCTGAGCACGGCTAAGCAGGTGTGCCTTCATAGAACTAGTTAGGAATGAAGGACCTGTACAAAGTCTTAAATGTGCAAGTCACAAACCAGAGAAAGGTGAGCAACGAAAGGCCCAGGACTAAATATATCACTGAATAAGCCACATCAATGCAATAAACTGCTCTCTGCTAGTACACCACGTGTAGACAGGTCACCTCACAGTCTTGATGTACTATTAGAAAAGGTGCAAAACGTGGAAGTCATTACACAGATGCCAACCGACTCCACTCACAAGATCCCAGCAGCCAGCGCCCCCTACAGTCCTCTTAGGATATGTTCACACGGCTAATTTTGACGCTATTTTCGGAGTGTTTCCGCTCCCTAAGCAGCATCAAAAATGACTCCAAAACGCCCCCAGATCATTTTCATTGATTCCTATGTAAAACAGTGTTGTAGTTCATGCACGAGGTTTTTATGCACATATTAGACGCTGTTTTGGGCGCTGAAAAAGAAGTGTCATGTCAATTCTTGAAGCATTTTCAGCACTGAAAATCCCCATTGGAATCAATGGAAAGCTTCAAAATCTCGGCGCGGTTTTAGATGTGTTTCTCGGCACGGTTTATGCCCTGGCTATTAATTTGTATGGGTGAAAACCTCGTGCAAAAACATGTCAAAAACGCACCGAGAAACATCTAAATCCTCTTCTGAACAAGCCCGTTTCAGGCGAGGCTTTTATGCAGTTTTGTGCTGAGAAAAAATCACCATCCAAATAAGAAGTGTGAACATACCCTTATACTGGGAAAGTCTGTTCTACTACCTTTTTACAGCTGACTAGATGGGATTATGTCTCCGCGCCACCCAGCTTCTTGTATTACAGAAACATGACCTTACTGATAGAACTACCGTATGTATTCGTTTTATCTGCAAGTATTAGGCTATGTTCACACAGCTTAATTGCGGGACGTAATTACGCCGTGTGGACGGGGGCGGGAGCGGGGGAGTAAGCAGGGGGCCGGCACTTCGCCGGCCCATAGACTATCACTGCTAGTGGCGCGTATACGCCGCTAGAAAGTGACCTGTCAATTATCTCCCCCCCAGCGGCTTCGCCGGGCGGGAGAGGAGACGTAATCCATAATTCTCTATGAGAAATGTGAATTACCGTAATGAATGGGCCGTTTTCGGCCCGTAATTGGCGCACTTCGGCGCGTAATTACGGACCGAAATACGGCCCATTATAAGCCGTGTGAACATGCCTTTACAGGTGTATTGTTCTCCACAGTCTGTACTTTTAGGCTAAGTTCACACCAAGTTTTTCCAAAAGCTTCGAAAACACAAGGAAAAAAAGCCACAAGCAATTTTCTTTAATGCCTGCAGTCATGTTACCAACTCTGATTTGGAACACAGGTAAAACTGGGGTTAAAAAAAACAAAAAAAAAACGTGTTTTTATGGCCTGCGGTTCTGCAGCTGAAAAATTCAACGGAGATGCAACGTGTGAACACAGCCTTATGACATAAGAAATGACATCAGATCACAAGTATATAACATTAAAAGAGTTGGGGTCACTCAGACTAGTGAGATCTACATCTCTTAAAGGGGTTAGCCACGCTTATTTATTATCTAAGAAAATCATAGTATTTTCTAATATACATGTATTAAACTGCTCCTGTAGATATAGATGTATATATATATATATATATACACACACACACACACACATACATATGCGCACACACAGCGCAAGACAACAGATCACCATCTAGAAACAAAATTATACAGTCCACATTGCTATCTACAGTAATGATCCCCATGGACTAAACAGTCATGTGACCACCACTTCCTCATAGGGTTACATGACATCTATGATGTAACTGAACAGAAATTATTATTAAGGTTATTCCAGCCACTACTTCACTGTGTGTAATTACTTGTATAACTGCTGCCTCTCTAATGTTACTAAAGTTGATAGTTTACAAAAAAAAAAAAAAAAATCCCCCGACATTAGAATGTGCTAATGGCGTCTCCACAGTCACAAGACGCTGCTGGAGGACATAGTGCTGCTCAAATAAGGCTCTGTTCTGTTCAATACTGGTTTGACCAAAGGAGAAGGAAAAAAAATTCCAATTTGAGAATTCCCCCAATATCCCAATACTGAATTTCATTTCTAAAAGTTTGGGTTAGTGAAGTATTTAACCCCTTCCTGACGGACGGTCATAATAATATGAATTTAAATTGTTTCCCTCCTCGCCTTCTAAAAACCATAACTTTTTTTTTTTTTTTAACCATCTACATAGACATGTGAGGGCTTTTATTTTGCGGGACAAGATGGTGTTATTCATATTACTATAGAACATACTGGTGGACAGCACAAAAATTCTAGGTGGGGAAAAATGTGAAAAAAAAAAAAACATACTTGCGCCATGTATGTGGGAGTTTTTTTTTTAGGACGTTCATTCTTTGGTAAAAATGATGTGTTATTCTACAGGTTGATACGCATCCGGCAATACCAAACATGTAGGGTTTCCGTTACGTTTTGGTACCGTAAAAAAAATTCCAAACATTTTCTATTTTTGAAATTTGCGCCGCCATTTTGTGCGACCAATAAATTTTTTGTACTAACACATACGGACGTCAGTGATGGGGCATTTTTTTGCGGGCTGAAGTGCTGAAGTGTACTTTTTATTGCTACCAGTTTGGAATGCATGCGACTTTTGATCACTTTTATTCCAATTTTTGTGTGACGTGAAATGACAAGAAAAGCGTAATATTGGCATCCGGAATTTTTGTCTTCTACGGTGTTCAGAGTATGGGATAAAGGATGTTATATTTTTATAGATCAGACTTTCAGAAGCGGTGATACCAAATATGTGTAACTTTTTTATTTTATTTGTAAAATGGCAAAAAGGGGGTGATTTGAACTTTTAATACTTTTTTTTTTTTACTTTAAATTTAAAGTCCGCCTGGGGCACGTCACCACTAGGGGGCATGATTGTTAATACAGCCTAATGCATTGCATAGGCCAGGCATCCTCAAACTGCGGACCGCCAGCTGTTGGGAAACTACAGCTCCCATGATGCCCACTGCTAGAGATTATATAAATGCATGATGGGAGTTGTAGTTTCCCCACCAGCTGGAGGGCCGCAGTTTAAGGATGCCTGGCATAGACAATGCATTAGGGTGTACCAAGATGGTGGTTTTCCCACTTCCTGCCTGGGGGCGGAAGTGGGGAAATTCAAAACATGGCAGCGATGGAAGCCTTCACAATCCTTGCTGTAGCATCTAAGGGGTTAAACAGTGCAGGTGGAAGCTCCCCGCCACGCTGTAACCACCGGGTTTTAGCTGCAATTAGCCACTTAGCTGCTTCAAAGCCGCTTACCGGCGCTATGACGTACTCCTACGTCATAGGTCGATAAAGGGTTAACCCCTTACCGCCGGAATCAGTTTTGACCTTCCTGACAAAGGCCATTTTTTAAATCCGACATGTGTCACTTTATGTGAAAATAACTTTGATATTTACCTATCCATGTGATTCAGAGATTGTTTTCTAGTGACAAATTATGCTTTAAGTTAGAAAGAAATTTTGGTCCAAACAATCCTTGTTTATTTGTGAAAAATATTATGAAAATTTGGAAAAATTTGCCATTTTCATACTTAATTATTCCACTCAAAATAGTTTATAACTAGCATCTACCATATGTCTACTGTAGGTTGGCATCATTTTTTAATGTTTTATTTTTACCACATTAGGGGGCTTAGAAGTGTAGTAGTAATTTTTCATATTTTCAAGAAAATGTGCAACAGATGTTTTTAGGGACCAGTTCAGTTCTGACGTGGCTTTGAGGGGCCTGTATGCTAGAGGGGGTATCTAAAGAACTTATTCAAAACAGCATTTAGGAATTTTGTTAACCCTTTAGAAAAATGCAACCAGGGCTGTGGAGTCGGAGTCTATTTTGCAGGAGTCGGAGTCGTCATAAAAGGGACCGTCTCCGACTCCCAAAATATATAAGTTGGTCCAGTTAGTTCGATGCAAAGAGCAAGAGGCATTGGGTCCGGCCAGTGTTACTGCTCCCATATCTTCAGCCTCATCACATGAGGAGTGTAATTGATGACATGGAGCAGGCAAAGCGCTGCCCCAGGGGAAAAGATTCCAATCCCATGACAAACAGATTTCAGCAAAATGTTTCACCTGCTTTCAAAGAAGTAGAAGAGTTCAACAATTCATCAAAACTGACTGTGGCTGAGGCAATTCCTTTATACCCTGTCATTGTTAGAGATGTTGCACCTGTGGTCACCACTTTCCCCCAACCCAAGTTAGTGTAGAGAGGCCGTTCTCTAGCCTGGAAATAATGAGATCAGATGTGAGGTCATGTATGCAGGATCTGATGGAGGCAATACTATTTCTCAGAACAAATTCAGAGACTCCACGAATGTTCCTGCAGTGTTTTGCATATTTACAATTTTTTGTGTTCTAAAGTCATATCCAATAAATATATTTTACACTGAAAAGCAAAACGGTAACAATGTTTTGAACTTGTGACTTTCAGGTTCCATATCTCTCCATCCACTACAGCTTTGTACATGAGGCTACTGTAATTTTATATACATTTATCTTACCGATCTTATACATAAATTTGAGTTGCAAGTATTTAGCATCTGCTTAGTTCTGCAGATTCTTTCCTGTAACTGCATTATTACTGTTTTGCTACTAAAAATAAAAATGTTAATTTCTATTATTTTGTTAGTATTTGGGAAATCCACCTTTGGTTTTCAATACTGCCTGAATGATTCTGGGCTCTGAATCAGATTCAAGCATTTCTTGACTAAAATCTGATCCCAGGTCTCTTCTACACACTCCCAATGTTGGTGCAGACTGGACTTGGATACAAATACAGCTTTTTCTTCAACTCTACCCACAAGTGTTCAAAAGATCAAAACATTGTTACCCTTTTGCTTGTCAGTGTCTGTTCTACCTAAATAGCTTGATTATTGTATCATAAGGTGATAAAAAGCCTGATTTACCACTTTACTACAGTAACGTTATCACTTAAACATGCGCCGTGTATGAGGGAGTCAGGAGTCGGAGGTTTGGGAAATTGAGGAGTCAGAGTCGGGGCTTTGGCTTGCCGACTCCACAGCCCTGAATGCAACTCAACATCATTTCCCCAGATTCTGCTGTTTTCAGAGATATCCCTTATGTGGCCCTAGTACGCTATCTGGCTCGACCACAAGCCCCAGAGTAGGAGGAGCACCTATTGTACTTTCATTACGATTTTATTTAGGCACCATTTCAGGTTTGCGGACACCCTAAGGTGCTAAGACTTAAACTCCCCTAAAAAGACTCCATATTGGAAGCTACACCCTTTAAGGAATATATTCAGGGGTGTAGTGAGTATATCGACCCCACAGGTGTCACATCTTTTTAGCGTTAGACTGGGAAAATGAAAAACATTTTTTTTCCAACAATCTGCTATTTTACAAATAATCATAAAAAAAAAAAAAAGCCCACCAAATTTTGTTACACAATTTCATCCAAGTTCAGCAATACCCTATATGTGGGTGTAAACTGCTGTGTGGGCGCATGGCAGCGTGTACAAGGGAGGGAGCGCTATTTGGCTTTTGGAACGCAGATTTTGGTGGGGCCATGTCGCATTTGCAAAGCCCCCAAAGTAGCAGAACAGGCGAAACCTTCCAGAAGTCAATGCATTTTGGATGCAACACCCATCAGGGATCGCATCTAGGGGTGTACTGTGCATTTTGGGTGCACAGGTGTTCCATATTATTTTAGCATTGGGCCATGAAAATGGGTGAGAGGGGGGAAACGCAGTTCCGACAATGTTTTTTGTGCTTCACTTTGACACCATTCGTCGCGCGGTATTAATGACATAACTTTACTATGGGGGTCGGTACAATTGCAATGATATAAATTTTATAATGTTTTATTACTTTTACACAATACAAACGCGTTTATAAAAGAGATAGCGTTTTTATGTCGTCATAGTCTGACAGCCATAACTTTTTTTCTGTATATGGAGCTGATGAGTTGTTTTTTGTGGGATGAGTTGAAGTTTTTATTGGTACCATTATGGGGTTCATATGATGCTTTTTATTATCATCACTTTTTATTAAGGTATTGTGAACAAAATACCGAAATCCTGGTAGTGTTTTATATTTTTTTACAGTGGTCACCGTGTGGTATAAATGACATGCTAGTTTTACTCAGCAGGCCGATACGATTACAGCGATACCCAATTTGTATATTTTTTATGTTTTACTGCTTTTACACTTTTAAACTTTTATTCAAAAAGGGAAACACGTTTTTGCATCGCCATAGTCTGGGAGCCATAACTTTATTTTTTGTGTATAGATCTGTGTAGGTGCTTGTTTTTTTTTTTTCAGGGTGAGTTAACGTATCATTTTGGCATTTATATGGGTTTTTGATCACTTTTAACTTAGTCTTTTGGAAGACAGGGCGAAAAAAATAATGCGATCCTAGTAGTATTTTTTAATTTTATTTTTAACAGGGCTCACCGTGCAGTTTACGGGACAAGTTAGTTTTACTCTGTGGCGTTATTATGGCGTTACCTTCGAAACGTTGCAGCCGTGTCTCCAATCTGGTGTTCGGCGTCTCCCTGCTATCTCATTGAGAATGCATGCATGCTGCCAGGAGGTCATGAATTGGCACAAGGAAAAAATTAAGTATACCCGTGCCATTTTCTATTACCATTCTAACTGTTTAACTAAGTTTATGGTGTAAAGATTTTACATATTATGGATTAATAAATAAGTTTAAAAAAGTGACTTTTTGGGTCCATATAAATATTGCTAATGGATTCAGAACAAGCCAAGGAAAGGCTCGATATATAGACAACACCTGTCAGTTCATTTAAGTCTTGTAAGATTGTTGGGTTTATTTTAGCTTAAATAACAATAAATAACCCAACACCCCTTTTAGTGCATCCTTGATGTCTGTACACCATGAACTGAGACACACATCAGATATGAGGCAGTGGAGACTTCTGGAGCATCAGTCAGTCAGTGGAGTTACTCTCAGGAGTGCTGGCATAAGTTACACAGAATGCATGAAGTGACTGGCACACCCTCCTATTGTCTGCAGCAGTCACAAGCAGCCTGATGGGATGTACTAATGCAGGCATGTCTCCGGGTGGGGAGGAACATGCCATTCATCCATGTGTGGGAAAGCTGAAGAGCAATAATGGTGCTAACCAGCCACAGCAGCTCGTATCTACAGGTCACACTGGAGGCTTCGTGACATCAATGTACTAAACACTGCGTCTATACGTTAGGGAAGAGCGAGAAAACTGCCGCGTACACATGACCTCACCCACGGCTACATCTCCAGACACAATATTACCAAGCACCGGGCTGAACGCTGCACTAAAAAGCCCTCACCTTGTCGCTCTGCGCTTCAATGCCAACCTCAGGTCAACCAGCGACTTCCTGCGCTTATTTCCTTTTCCGGGGTAAGGGGTAGAATACCACGTGACTAGACCGTGACTAGACCCCACCCACTGACACTGCGAATGTACGGTTGGATAGGTTCTTAGGTGCACGGGCGCCCCCTGGTGTCTATGACAGAGATGAAACTCAGATGGAAGTGGAAACGTGTACTGTCCCGCGGTGTATGACGGGAAGCGTCAGGGATTCTGTAGTAGAAGCGCAGTAATGTAGGAGCAGAGAGCGGCTCCAGACCAAGTGGCCTCTGGTGGGGTGGGGGTGGTTCTTCACTGTCCCTCTTTACCCCTTAAAGAGCCCTGTGTTTGACTTGATAAAGTTGCATCAATAAACTTATTATATTGCCCCCAAAAGCATTTCCTAATGTATATGAGGTGATCAGACAGGATTGAGTCAGTTGTCATTTAACCCTTCCTAACATTTGATATAAGTTTACGTCTTGTCAGAAAGGGATTCCTGTAAACTGACGTCAAGACGATTGCAGGGGACATCGGCTGTATAGTACAACTGCATACCGCCCAATTATTAGAGATTCCAAAGAGGGACACGCCCCAAAACATGACATCACATCAGGACACGACTCTAAGGCTATGTTCACACGGCTTAACTGCGGGACGTAATTACGCCCCGCAATTATGCCGTGTGGCCGGGGGCGGGGCAGGAGCGGGGGAGCGCCGGCCCATAGACAATCATTAATAGTGGCGCGTATACGCCGCTAGAAAGTGACCTGTCAACTATCTCCCCCCATTGGCGTATGCGCCGGGCGGGGAGAGGAGACGTAGTCCATAGTTCTCTATGAGAACTGTGGATTACCGTAATGACCAGGACGTTTTCAGCCCGTAATAGGCGCACTCCGGCGCGTAATTACGGACCGAATTACGTCCTGGTTTAAGCCGTGTGAACATGGCCTTAAGGCTATGTTCACACGGTGTAATTGTGGCGCATACAGTACGCGCTGCAATACGCCAGGTGATTTGGTACTCCCGAAGCATGGGGGGGAGGGAGCATAGACATTCATTGCGTGCGGCGTGTAATCGCCTCAAATAATTGCCATGTCACTTAACTCCCCACGCGTACAATACGATCGTATTGTACGTGCGGGGGGATGAGGCGTAATCCATATACGCCTGCAATTACGCCCCAAAATATGCGTGTTCGCACAGAGTCTTTCAGGATGTTTTTCAGGGCAGAATTGCGCTGCAATGCACCCCAAAATACATCCTGTAAGCATACCTCCCAACTTTTAGAGATTGCAAAGAGGGACACTTCAGGCCACGCCTCTGATCACACCCAAATAAATGACATCACACCATGACACGCCTCTAGCCACACCCACTTAACCACCCAACCTGATGCCCCGCCCCCTCCAGCAGACCGGCGCCAACACAACAGCCGTGTTACTGTGGTCTGGGGCAGGAGGAGCCTTACTGGGGCAGGAGGAGCAGCACAGGGACAGGAGGAGTAGTACAGGGGCATGGGGGGCAGGAGGAGCAGTACAGGGACAGGAGGAGCAGTACAGGAGCAGGGGGGGCAGTACAGGGGGGACAGTACAGGGACAAGGAGGGGCAGTACAGGGGCAGGAGGAGCAGTACAGGGCGGGACAGTTCAGGGATGGGGGACAGGAGGGGCAGTACAGGGGCACGGGGGAGCAGCACAGGGACAGGAGGAGCAGTACAGGGGCAGGGGGGGCAGTACAGGGGGGCAGTACAGGGGGGCAGTACAGGGACGAGGAGGGGCAGTACAGGGGCAGGAGGAGCAGTACTGGGGCAAGAGGAGCAGTACAGGGGCAGGGGGGAAGTACAGGGGGGGGCAGTACAGAGACGAGGAGGGGCAGTACAGGGGCAGGAGGAGCAGTACATGGGCAGGAGGAGCAGTACAGGGGCTGGAGGAGCAGTACAGGGGCTGGAGGAGCAGCACAGGGACAGGAGGGGCAGTACAGGGACAGGGGGAACAGTACAGGGGCAAGAGGAGCAGTACAAGGGCAGAAGGAGCCATACAGGGGCAGGAGGAGCAGTACCGGGGCAGGGAGGCAGGAGGAGCAGTACATGGGCAGGAGGAGCAGTACAGGGACAAGGGGGGCAGTACAGGGGGGGCAGTACAGGGACAAGGAGGGGCAGTACAGGGGCAGGAGGAGCAGTACAGGGGGGGACAGTACAGGGATGGGGGGCCAGGAGGGGCAGAACAGGGGCAGAGGGCAGCACAGGGACAGGAGGGGCAGTACAGGGACAGGGGGCAGTACAGGGGCAGGGGGCAGCACAGAGACAGGAGGGGAAGTACCGGGGCAGGGGAAGCAGTACAGGGACAGGGGGGCAGTACTGGGGCAGGGGGGCAGCACAGAGACAGGAGGGGCAGCACAGGGGCAGGGGGAGCAGTACAGGGGCAGGGGGAGCAGTACAGGGGCAGGGGGAGCAGTACAGGGGCAGGGGGAGCAGTACAGGGACAGGGGGAGCAGTACAGGGACAGGAGGAGCCATACAGGGGCAGGAGGAGCAGTACAGGGGCAGGGGGGCAGCACAGGGACAGGAGCAGCAGTACAGGGACAGGGGGAGCAGTACAGGGACAGGGGGAGCAGTACAGGGGCAGGAGGAGCAGCACAGGGACAGGAGGCAGGAGGAGCAGTACAGGGACAGGGAGGGCAGCACAGGGACAGGGGGGCAGTACAGGGACAGGGGGAGCAGTACATGGGCAAGAGGAGCAGTACAAGGGCAGGAGGAGCCATACAGGGGCAGGAAGAGCAGTACAGGGGCAGGGGGGCAGCACAGGTAGAGGGGGGGGCATCACAGGGACAGGGGGGCAGGAGGAGCAGATACAGGGAACAGGAGGAGCAGTACAGGGGAAGGGGGAGCAGTACAGGGATAGGAGGAGCCGTACAGGGGCAGGATGAGCAGTACAGGGGCAGGGGGGGCAGCACAGGTATAGGGGGGGCAGCACAGGGACAGGGGGGCAGGAGGAGCAGTACAGGGACAGGAGGAGCAGTACAGGGGCAGGGGGAGCAGTACAGGGATAGGAGGAGCCGTACAGGGGCAGGAGGAGCAGTACAGGGGCAGGAGGGGCAGCACAGGGACAGGAGGAGCAGCACAGGGGCAGGAGGAGCAGTACAGGGAAAGGGGGAGCAGTACAGAGGAAGGAGGAGCAGCACAGGGACAGGGGCAGGAGGAGCAGTACAGGGGCAGGAGGAGCAGTACAGGGGCAGGAGGAGCAGTACAGGGGCAGGGGGGCAGCACAGGGACAGGAGGAGCAGTACAGGGGCAGGAGGAGCAGTACAGGGGCAGGAGGAGCAGCACAGGGACAGGGGACAGGAGGAGCAGTAAAGGGGCAGGAGAAGCAGCACAGGGACCGGGGGCAGGAGGAGCAGTACAGGGGCAGGGGGGCAGTACAGGGACAGGGGGGCAGGAGGAGCAGTACAAGGACAGGAGGAGCAGTACGGGGGGGTGGACAGTACAGGGATGGGGGGCAGGAGGGGCAGTACAGGGGCAGGACAGGGGGGCAGGAGGAGCAGAATAGGGGGGGACAGTACAGGGGCAGGAGGGTGAAGTAGAGTGAAGAGGGGGTTATCAATACAGTGAAACAAGAGGGGTTGTAGTGTAGCAGCAGCCTCCTGTATCTCAGACTGCAGCACAACACTTCCCAGAGCAGACCCTTTGGGCGCTTACTCTGAGCAGAAGGTGATTTACTACACAGCAAGCACAGCGCTGGGGCAGACTCTCTCCTCACACAGACATGGAGGGGGCGGAGCCAGCAACACACTGCCGGCCTGTGCACCAATAAGAACCTCTCCTGCTCAACCAAACTATGCTGTGAGCAGGAGGAGGTAGTGGGTGTGGTGGTGGCAGAGCAGACAGGAGGGGGCGTGGTCAAACGGCCCTGTAGGCTGTTTGCTGAGAATCGGGACATTAATCTCTTGTCCAGGGACGCCAGGAAAGAGCCTCTGATTCGTGCAAGTCCTGCCCAAATCAGGACACTTGGGAGGTATGTGTAAGTACGGTAATCATATCTCTGATAGAGAGCTATGATTACCTACCGTTTTCTCTGCTGTGTATTGAACGCCGGGGGGGAAGAAGTGACATGTCACTTCCTTCTGGCGTATACGCAGCAGGGATAATTAAAGTGATCAGCGCGTTCTTCTAAACACACGGTGTCTTGCAGTGCACACAGATAAGCGGCGCAAGACATCATGTGAACATACCCTAACAAGGCCTCGCCTAACCAAATCATGCCCTGTTCCCTCCGGCAGACCAGCACCAACCCAACTGCAGCGTTACTGGGGTCCATAAATATGTATTTTCATAAAGTAATGTATAGACAGAAATCCATACAAATAGCTGTAAGACAATGTTCTATGGATGATACCTCCATATAATGGTCACACTGTGACCACATAATACCGCTATACAAGGAGCAAATATTACCGTACTGTTACTGACAAAACCATGACTGATATATCAATGCAAAGATCAAATAATACCGCCACATCATGACCACATATCACCACCATATAGTAACAGAATAATACCATCACATCATGATCACATATCACCACCACAGAGTGACTGAATAATACCACCACATATGACCAGTATCCAACAAGCTTTGACATTCACCACAGCAGGCACCCAGAAAAGCGTCTTATGATGCTTCCCCGACGCCACTGTTCCTCTGCACTTGCTGGCTGTCATACTGAAAGATCGTGACAGCTGGCCAGTGAGTCTGCAAATACTGCACGTCCTGTTGATGCGCAAGTAGTGAATTGCATAGCGTGGTGCTGGGGATTCAGGACATATGGCCTGCATCCCTGGGACTTCCAGAAAATGAGGACTTCTCTTAGCTGTCCTGGCAGGACATTTTTCCCAAATCAGTACTGTCCTGGCCAAATCAGGAGGTATGCAACTGGTGCCATTTAACCCCCTTAGATGCCGCAGTCAAATGAGACTGCAGCAGCTAAGAGATGGACAGAGGGAGGGAACTGAGTTTTGCGTTTGGACTTTTACTACGTTTTGACTTCGGCCTGCCCTGACCTTTTTGCAAAAGACTACACATTTGCTTGCTTCTTCAGTACCACTCCTGTCACCTTGGCTGTCACAGCGAGTGACCATGTCAGGGGTAATGACCTGTGAGTTCCAAACAACCAAGTCCATCCTGCCTCGCGGCGGGCTCTTGTTAATACCAGGGGGCTGCTTAGACTCCACTCCCTGGCGTGGTCTCTGGCATCTCTCATGGTGACCCAGTGGATCCACACCTGCATCCGTTGCATCTGACCCATAGTCTATGCACTGAAGGCCTGATGAGAACCATAACATCCCTACAACAAAGTATGGAGATGACTCTCTGCTGCTTGGGGGTGTGTAAGTTATACCATAAGTGCCGGGAAGCTTTACATGGGTTGCACTTGAATAATAAGGGGATGCTGAAAAAGTAAGGAGCAAAAGATGGCTGAGCATCAAATACAAAAGACAGACCATTGCTGGAAAAAGTTATCAGAATGACATATACTAGATGGAGAAGAAAAGAGAAAGTGTACTGTGTAATTGTCGAGTGGGTAATAATAAGTTGGTCCCTAATAAGAGACCCGGTAGCGAAACTGAAGCCTGTCATAAGTTATATACAGATATAGTTATAGACAGATGATCTGAATTCTTGAAGAGAACTGGCCAATATCCAAAGCCTGTCATAAGTTCTATACATATATAGTTATAGACAGATGATCTGAATTCCTGAAGAGAACTGGCCAAATTGCCAAAGCCTGTTATAGTTATAAACAGACGATCTGGAGAAAACTGGTTAAAGCGTAGCCAAAGCCTGTCATAGTTATATAGACAGATGATCTGCATTTTTTGAGAATATCGAGATTAGCTGCTGACGAGCAGAAGACATTGATTAGTGTTAGGTATGTTCGGGGCTTAACCTCAACATACACGTGTGTTAATTTGTTCTGTTTTACTTAGGTAAGAAAAAACTGCATTCAGGGTTAATTTTATATTCAAGCTACATCACTTGTTATCTTTCACACTGAAATTCTGGCAGAGTGTATAACCTTGGCTTCGATTCAAAGCATCTGTTAAGGGGGGTTGTAGCTGGTAGCTGCTGCACATTTTCTCCCCTCGGCTGTATGGCGTACTGAAAAATTATAGCGCTCAGTCAAAAGGTGCAGTCGAGTAGTTTGATCGAAGAGAAAAATAGTAAAATATATATGAGACTTGAGAGAAAAAGCATAATTACGCTCTGTGTAACGAGCATAAATCACAGAGATAGTACGCTAGTATGTGGGAGACAAGCACTGAAAGAAAATAACGATGTCTTGGCAAAGCATAATTACATTGAAACTGAATGTAAAAAATAAGAAGGATTTGAAGAATGCATATGTATAAAGAGTGAGCTGCCGCCATTCCAAGATGGCGACTTTCAATGTTGGTGGACTGACGTCATCAAATTCCATTAACGCTGAAAGTTGCGTAGATTGTGGGAGGGAACGTACAACACTGATCACACCTTGTATTACCTCAACTCCTGCCCCTCCCGGTATTCTTCCCTCAGCTCCCGTGCCAGAACCTCCCATTATTTTCTGTAGCCATTTTTATGAAGTCCAAACATTCTCTGTATCCGGAAAGGCAAAACCAAACCCCGCCCTTACACTTCCTGTGGCCATATTTGTAGTCCTAAGCAATCCAAAGAACCCGGAAGTTCCGGGTTGAAGTTGAACAGCGGCCATCTTGATACACCTAACATTCCGACTCCCACCTCTCCTCCTTGCAAGTCACTTGTTACTACTAATGTAAACATTGATATGCAACTTTCGTGTGATAACGTCTTTGCCAGCACACCTGCAACATCACAACCAGCCCAGCAACCACTATACCCTTTGCTCACAGCATCTGGGACATTCTACGTACCCTCCTCATCTATAGCCCCTATTGTGACTTTCAATGATAGCAGAGAGGAAGACGGGGAGGAGGACAAGTTGCCATTAGCTACAGGATGCCAGGACCCACATCTGCAATCCAAATTAAAGGACTCCAATATTTTTCCTATTGCTCACAGCACACAGACTGCTGCTCTAGGAGAGATTAAACTGTGATTACATTATCCATGCTATTGGACCCGTATATAATAACGTATCCCATAACAATTGTGTTCAGCTGCTGAAACAAACTATACATAACGTACTTGAAGTGGCCCAAGTGAACAAGTTCCAATCGCTGTCCATACCGCTTATTTCTTCTGGCATCTTTGCGTTCCCACCAACGACATGTGTACAGGCCATACTCACCGCATTACTTGAGCACAAGCCAATTCCTCCAGTACCTGAAATACGGATAGTGGTACTAACAGACGCTATGGCCAAATGTCTGAAGACTACATGGCTCTCCCTTACTCAAACCACTAACTCTCCCAGGACAACTTCACCCTTGCTCAGGAGTATAGCCTCAGTTCCGTTGCAAACTACACCCACATTCCCTCCACCACCAGAACCAGACTCATTCATGGACTTACCCCCACCTTCGGCAGCACCACCACCATCACCTCCTCAGCCACTGGATTCCTTTTCTCTGCCGGTTCTACCTTCTCATCCATCAGCGCCAGCCACAATACCCCAGGATCAACCAATTTACGTGCCTTTTACATCCGAACAAGTCAATAATCTACTGACCCAAATGCCAGACCCTGAGAAAAACCCTATGGCATTTTACCGTGGCATCAGCCAGATACAGAAGACATATTCTGCCCCTTGGAAAGATCTATACCATGTTGCCAGCATCAAGGCTGGGGATTACTTTTGGCCTATCATCAAATCAGCCCTACAAGAAGACACTGTTGAGGACATCAGTGCTTACTCATCTGGGGAAGAGTTCTGCCGTCGTCTTCATTCTTGGGCCAAGGAACGCTTGGCTGAATCCTCAGTGAATATCTTCAATTCTACTCAGAGTCCAACTGAATCCGTGGAGAATTTTTATCACCGGATGTCTGCCTTATTCCAGGCCCATGGATTTGACATGAACACTAAAGCTCACAAAATCCTCTTTTCATCGCCGTTTGTTATAGGTTTACTTAAACCTACTTGGGACTTTGAAACTAATCGAGCAAAATATGCAGAGTTATCCAGAAGTCAACTTCTCTCCATTGCTAAGGCACAGACTGATTCATCCCAACAGTTAAAGAAGGTTTCTAATGTGACCCTATTTCAAGAGCTCCCACAGGGCTCTATAGCTCAGCCAGACACCATACTCTACAATCAACCAATGCAAGTTTTCCCTGGTTATCAACCTACAGATTCCAATCGAGAGAACGGTTCGTGACCTTACCAGAACACACACCCTGGCGGACAAGGCCAAACTCAGAAAACTTGTTTTTACTGCAAACGATCTGGACATATCATGAGGCAGTGCCACGCTAAAGCTTGTGACGACAAAAGGAATCTTGCTACCAATGGACAGCAACTACCGCAATACCCTCAAGCAAAATAAAAAAACAATTTCAACCTCAGTATCATAGTTTTTGATCCTTCACCGCCAGATTAAACCAACACACACCAACGCAGACCACAGTCCAACAATAATAATCCATTCATTTGACCTCAATTTAACCAATCCTTAACCCAAGTCAGAGCCAAACAAGCATATCCACAAGATGGCATCTCATCGGCCTTTCCAACCACAAGACCCTCCATATCTTCCTCATCAAGTGTCGGACTGGGGGGTCTGGGCCCACAGGGAGTTAATCTGGGGGGCCCACCCTACTGCCATGAAATATTACCGTCCGCTCAGGACATAAAAGCGCCAATTACCACATAATACAGAGTGCAACAGAGCTGTAATGTGTAGTACAATATCAAGAGAGTCACACATATGTCACAGTCCTAGCATATCATAGACACAGGAGCTAATCGCGCCATCCAATATCCCCCTCCAACCACATACAATATCCCCCACCGCCCACAAACAATATCCCACCACCGCATACAAAATCCCCTCCACCCGCTTACCATATCCCCTCAGCCCACATACAATATACCCCACCACCCACATACAATACCCCTCCACCCCACATAAATTTTCCCCTCCACCCACATACAATATCCCCCTCCACCCACATATAATATCCCCCTCCACCCACATACAATTATCCCTCCACCCGCAAACAATATCCCTCTCCACCCCCAACAATATCCCCCTCCACCCGCATACAATATCCCCCTCCACCCACATACCATATCCCACCCTTCCACCCAAAACAATATCCCCTCCCCCCACATACAATTATCCCCCTCCACCCACATACAATAACCCCCTCCACCCACATACAATATCCCCCTCCCCCCAAAAAACAAAAGCCCCTCACCCCACATACAATAACCCCGTCACCCACATACAATATCCCCCTCCACCCACATACAATATCTCCTCCACCCCCATACAATATCCCCATACCAACCCACATACAATATCCCCCTCCACCCACATACAATATCCCCCACCACCCACAAACAATATCCCCCTCCACCCACATACAATATCCCCCTCCACCCACATACAATATCCCCCTCCACCCACATACAATATCCCCCTCCACCCACATACAATTTATTCCCACCACCACATACAATATTCTCTTGATTTAGTTCTTACTATTTATTTTATTCCTTTATCACTTTTCATTCTAATTTTATCTTTGGTTTTTATTCCTTTTGTTAATTATCTTCTTATCTTTTCTATTACCTTTATTTTTTTCTTTTTTTTTTTTAATATAATTATTTTTTTTTTATTCTTTAATTTTATTTTTTGTATAATCTTTTATATTATTTAATAATTTTCAATTTTTTGTTTTCATTATTCTTTTAATTGTTTTTTTTCTTTTTTATTTCTTCTTCTAAATATTTTTTTATCTTTTCATTTTTATAAATAATATGATTTTTATTATATTTATTCTTTTCTATATTTATTTTTTTTTTTTTATTTTTTTTCTATATTAATTTATCATTCTTTATTGACTAACTGAGAATTAGTCTATTTGACTGCTTGTTTTGTATATTTTTATTTCATATCTTTCATGTTTTCTTTCTTTCATTTACTTTAAAATTCTTTTTAACTTCAACTATAATTTATTAATTATTTACTACTTAATTTTTAATCTCATGTTTTTCTTTTCACAAACATTAAATAAAATAATATTTTAATATCTTCAATTTAATTTTACATTACAATCACAAATTATTATAATACCAAATTACACATCATATTAAATTTTTTTAATAATACAACCACATCCACACACAACAACACAACTAACCAATTCGCACAAAAACCAACGCAACCAAAATGCAAAAACTCAAAACAAAAAACCCATAAAACAAAAATCACAACCACACATACAACAAAACCCCCTAAAACAAAAACAACACAAACACCACAACAAACCAAACAAAAACCAAACAAAAAACAATAAAAAAAAACAAGCCAATAAAACAAATCCACACGAGCAAAACCCATAAACCAACCAAAAAAACACACCACCCCAAAAACAACCCAACAACACACAACACACCCAACACGACAACTAACAACCCAAACCAACCCACAAAAACCAACCGCCATAACACACAAACAACAACACAAACAATACAAAAAACCCAACACAAACTCAAACACACCCACCCAAACCCCACAAAACCAAACCCAAAAAACCCAAACAACAACACAACAACACCAAAAAAACCAAAAAAAAAAAAAAAACACAAATCAAAAAAACAAAAATCAAATAAACCAACACTAACACAGACAAAAAAAATCCACCAAAACACAAACAACAAAAACACACAAAAAAAAAACCAAAATAAAAAAAATAACACACCAACCACACAAACAATCAAACACAACAACAACAACATCACCTACACACACAACAACCCAAACAAAAACAACCAAACAATAAACACAAAAAACAATAAACACACAAAAAACCGTCACAAAAAACCCCCCACCCCCCCACCCCCCCACCCCCCACCCCTACCCTCACAACCTCCCCCTCCCCCCACCCCCTAACACCCCCAAACAATATCCCCCTCCAGCCCGCATACAATATCCTCCACCACCCACATACAATATCCCCCTCCACCCACATACAATATCCCCCACCACCCGCATACAAGAACCCCACCACCCCCATACAAAATCCCCCCCCCCACCCGCATACAATATCCCCCTTCACCAACATCCACTATCCCCCTCCACCCACATACAATAACCCCCTCCACCCACAAAAACTAACCCCCCCCACCACATCAATAACCCTCCACCCGCATACAATATCCCCCTCCACCCACATACAATATCCCCACCACCCACATACAATATCCCCCACCACCCACAAACAATATCCCCCGCCGCCCGCAAACAATATACCCCACCACCCACATACAATATCCCCTCCACCCACATACAATATCCTCTCCACCCACATACAATATCCCCTCCACCCACAAACAATATCCCCTCCACCCACATACAATATCCCCTCCACCCACATACAATATCCCACCATCCCACCCACAACAATATCCTCCACCACCCACCATACATATCCCCACCACCCACATACAATATCCCCTCCACCCACATACAATTACCCCTCCACCCACAATACCAATACCCCCCTCCACCCACATACATAACCCCCTCCATTTTTTTCCCTGGTCACACACCTATCCAATATAGAAGTAAAAATAAACCCCTCAATCAGGACTCACCGGAGCCGTCCCATCAGAGGAGTCATTCTCATCTCTTGTGTCGTTCTTTTTCCTCTCACTGCATCCGTTCCACACCACCATGAGGACTTGTCCCGGCCACAGCTCATCCCTGCAGTCTAAAAGAAACAAAAATATCTTAGAATCCCTCAATTTTTCCACATTTCTTTACCTATTCCCATCCTCTGTACAAACTTCCCATGGTGGGAGAGCAGGTACAAGCCATAACTTAGAGGCTTAGTATCCTTAGGGGTATAGGAAGGTGGGAGAGGACAAAAGGTCCCTGGAGATAAAGCTAACAACTATGGGCTGCTGCCCACTCAATTATAATACCAGGAAGTTAGGCAAGACCCTAGGGTAGGTATGCAAAAAGGCAAAAACCGGGCCTGTCAAAGGCCCAGTCTGTAGGAAGGAGTATTCTCCCATTTAGGTAAGCTGTAGTAGTTAGGGTCCCCTTTCATATACGGCGCAAGCATTTAGGACCCCCATTAGTAGTAAACAGGCAGTTAATTGGGCTTTCCCATGAAGTAGTATACAGGCATAAGTGCCTCCTTTAGGTAGTTTGCGGTAGTTAGGGCCTCCTTAGCTACAGTGTAAGGTAGTCAGGGCCCCTTTAGTATAGGAAGTCCAGGGCCCCCATTGTAGTCAGTGCCCCCCTTTAGGGAATACGGTCCCCCCTTGTAGTCAAGGCCCCCCTTAAGGTAGTCAGGGTCCCCCTGAAGTTATCCAGGGCCCCTCTGAAGGTAGCCAGGAGCCCCTTGTAGGAAGTCAGAACCCCCCAGTAGTCAAGCCCCCCTTGTAGCCAGACCCCCCTTGTAGTCAGAGCTCCTTGTAGTCCCAGAGCTCCCTTGTACCAGGGGCCCCCTTTTAACAGAGCTCCCATGTTGCCATAGTCCCCCCTATGAATTCAGAGCCCCCTGGCCTGTAGCCAAGCCCCCGCTGTATCCAGAACAGGCTGCCAGCCCCCCTGGAAAAAGGTGACAAGCCCAAAAAAAAAAGAAAGACCCAATCCAACCCCCCCCCCCCGCTCCTTCCCCCGTCCCCCCTCCCCACCTCCTCACCCCCCCACTCCCCCCCTCAAACCCCTCCTTTTCCCTCCCCCCCCCCCCTCATCATAACCACACTCTTTTCCCCACCCCCTCCACTTCTCCCTCACCTCACCCCACTCGGTCATACCCCCCATGCCCCACAATAAGCCCGGTGTGGAAACAACCCCCCGAATACCTATCCCCCCCCCCCTAGAAGTCAGGGCCCCCAGAATATCAGAGCCCCCCCAGTAGTCAGAGTGGCGCGCCCCCCCCCCCTTGTAGTCAGAGCCCCCCCTGTAGTCAGAGCCCCCCCTTGTAGCCATGACCCCCCTTGAAGCCAGTACCCCCTTGTATCCAGGACCCCCTGTAGTCAGAGCCCCCCCTTTTAGCCCAGGACCCCCCTGTAGTCAGAGCTTCCCCTTTAGTAGCCAGGACTCCCCCTGTAGTCGAGCCCCCCCTTGTAGGCCAGTGACCCCTGTAGTCCAGAGCCCCATCTTTAGCCAGGACCACCCTGTAGACAGAAGCCCCCCTTGTAAGCCAGGCCCCCCTCTTATCAAGGACCCCCCTGTAGTCAAGCCCCCCTAGTAGCCAATGGACCCACCTGTATTCATAGACCCCACTTGTATCCAGGACCACCCTTAGTCCAGAGCCCCCCTTGTAGCCAGGCCCCCCCTGTAGCCAGGGCCCCCCCTTGTCCAGGCCCCCTCTTGTAGCCAGGGCCCCCCTGTAGCCAGAGCCCCCCACCCCTGTAGCCAGACCCCCCTGTAGCCCAAGCCCCCCCCATGTAGCCAGAGGCCCCCCCAGTAATCAGAGCCCCCCTGTAGTCAGAGCCCCCCCTGTTTTCATAGCCCCCCTGTAGTCAGAGCCCCCCATGTAGCCAGAGACCCCCTGAAACAGGCGGAGATTAGGTGGGGCCAAGCGAGGAGAGGGCCAGAGGGAGCGCGGAGGTAGAGGCAGAGAGTGTAACTTTCAAGAACAGAGGGACCTAGGGTTCTCGGTCAGAAGCCGAGCTATCAGCCAGCCCCACTTGTAGCCAGGACCACCCTGTATTCAGAGCCCCCCTTGTAGCCAAGCCCTCCTTTGTATCCAGGGCCCCCTTGTAGCCAGAGCCCCCCCAGTAGCCAGAGCCCCCCTGTAGTCAAGCCCCCCCTGTAGCCTAGAGCCCCCCCCCCGTATCAGAGCCCCCCCAGTAGCCAGATCCCCTCCCCGTAGCCAGAGCCCCCCTGTAAGCCAGCGCCCCCCTTGTAGGTAGTTATAAAAAAAAAAACAACAAACAAATCACTACCTTGCTCCCGCCTCCTGCTCCCGCCCGCTCTTCGCTGCGCCCCGGCCTCTACTGCGTCCTGCATATTCGGCGCGGTGACTGTGACGTCACCGCGCGCCTACGACAGCAGTAGGGCCGGCGCCCGGTCATGCTGAAGGCCAGCGTCTTCAGCCAGCCCTGGGCGATCAGCGGAGCGCAGCGCTAGTGGGCGCTGTTCCTCCGCTGACACCGCGCAGCCCCGGGAGTCGGACATTAGTCCCCAGCTACCGTGCCGGACTCTCTGAGCGCTCGGACGCGGGTCCCGGGCGCTCAGGACCGTGATCGCGGAACGGGCCCCGGGGAGCGACGTCACTGCCTCCGGGGCCCCCAGCGGCTCGGGGGTGGCCCACGGGAATCCCCGGTGGCCCAGTCCGAGCCTTGTCCACACCATTGAATTCCGGCAAACCTATGTCTACCGTTTTCTCAAAGCTTCAGATAACATCCACTGTTTATTCATTTTGAACCTGTGTATGACCGTCGATCTCAAATTAATGGCCACCAACTTCCTTCCATGTAGATACTGGGGCAGCCAGAACGGTTCTGAAAAACTTAATGACATTCCACCGACGTCATACTTTCTCCTGACTTAACATATCAGAGCGTTGAAGTGTATGGAACACCAACCCAGACTCGCTTAACAAACCCTGTCCCAATTTGGGAAATCTTTGGAAATCCTTTCAAAGACTACTTACCCTTCTCCTATTCCCCAAAATAATTTTATTTGAAGCTGATCTTTCAAAAAGGGAGAATGTTTCCCATCAGATTAATTCTTCTGGGATGTTTTTGGATTTAACAATACTCAATTTCACATAAAGCTCTGAAAAGCTTTCCTGGGCTTCACTTGTTTTATCCCCTTTAAAAGCAATCCCTCCTGAACTTTTAAACAAAAAAATTTTCCCACTAAAAGTTTTGCCCCTAAAAGACCCTGATGTTTGTGGGCCCATCTTTCCAGTCTCACCTGTACATGTCTTCTTGAAAAAAAGGGGTTGTTACCCCCCCTGTTTGGGCTCAATACCCCTTTTTAAGGGCTTTGATCAAAAACAATCTTGGAGTACAAATCAGAGCATTCCTGGATAAGGGGGCACTCACCCCATGATTTCTCCTGAAAATTACCCCCTGGGTTTTCCCTGTTCCCCAAGGGAAAAAAAGTTTTTTGGGGGGGAACCCCCCAAAAATTTTTACCGTTTTGGGTTGGGGGGACTCAGGAGCATTTCATTGTTTTTTAAACGGATTATGAAAAACCTTATGGCCCCCAAAAAGGGCCCCATGTTTTTTCACCCCAATTTCCCTTTTCAGCTCCCAAATTCCCACATTTCTATGGTTTCAAAAAATGTCTTTTTTCGTGCCCCAAAATACACAACGACTGTAAATTTTCCCCTTCTGTTTTTCACTTATCATTGCCTTCCCTTTTGAAAGAGGATGCTTAAAAGGGGGGCCCACAGGACTCAAAACCCCAAACTTTTGGGACTCAAGGGCCCCTCCCCAAGGGCAATGTATGATTTTTTTCTTTGGGGTGAAACCTGTTTTTTCAAATTTTGGAAAAATTTCAAGCCTTTGGGAGTTTCTTCAACATTTGGAAATCACTCAACTGAAAAAAGTTTTCACAGCCCCAAGCTAAAATTTGGTTTTTTTAAGAAAAGTTTTTTTTTCCCCCGGGCCATTGCATATCACGGGGGCCCCCAAAAAAACACCTTACAGTTTTTAAATGGGGGGAAAACCCTGTGATGTTTCCTTTTCCCTTTACCGAAAAATTTCCTAAACAAACTAAAAAGGAAAATTTTTGGGCCTCTTTCCCCTTTATGTCGTTTAAAAGGGAAAACCAAAGCCTCCAGTCTTATGCAATTTTTTTACACTATTCTTTCAAGGACTTTAAATTTACCCCAATGAACTTTCATTGAGGCACAAGAGTGTTTTAAAAACCCTGGAAAAAAATTATCCTAAAAGCTCCAGCTTCGGGGGAATCTGGGGATTCTCAAAAGACTTTCAACTTCTTCCTTTTTTGGAAGTCTAGGGCCCCAAGTTTCCAAAAGGGTCTTGACACAAAAAAATTTTTGGGAGAGCTTTTAGGGAGCCCTCTTGGAAAATTTCCTTTGCAAGTTAAAAACCCTGTTGCAGGGGGGACTGCCCCTATTTTGCCTAGAGCTATCATTGCGCACAAGTTCTTCTTAAAAAAAAATCAAGACAATTTTTGGCCCCTTTCCGGGTTTAAATTTGTTTTGGTTTCCTAATGATCTACGGGGACCCTAAAAACGGGTTGGGCAGCAACCCATCTCGTAAACAGCCCCAAATCCCCGTATACAATCCCCATTTTGATGCCAAAAAAATGTCATTTTGGAAGAGATGTACTACTCTAAACCCAGCCCCCCTCTGCTTCCTCTTAAAGGGGGGGAAAAAATTGAAAAAATGAAGACCGTTTTACCACAAAATGAAGACCAAAATCCCGCAAATGAACCCCTTTTCAGGGATTTGTCTTAAAACAAAGGGAAAGGCTGGAACCCCCCCATCTTCCTACGGGTCTTTTACTTTCCAAGTTTGGGGAACTCAGACATTTTCTTTTCACAGATGGATCCAGATTTTCGGGGGTAAAGGGGACGATTCCTTTAAAACGGGGATTTGCTGTGGTTACCTTGAAAAAAAACCTTTGGGGGGCTGATTTACCTTCGAGAAAAGCCCCAGCCCCAAAAAGGTGAACTCTGGGGGTTTTAACGGGAAACATGTAAGCTCGCCCCAAAGAAAGGGCAATTTAACAATTTTTCACCCACTCAGCCTACCTATACGGAGTAGGCCCCATGACTTTGGCCCTGAAATGGGCCCCTGCGGGGGTTTCCAGACAAACTAGTGGAACCCCCCCAAACAAGATTCAAGAAAACCATTCAGGGGCTTTTGATGCAGGGGTTGCCTCTCCCCAAATTTCCAGCTCTAAAGGTTTGGCCCTTTTTTAAGACCCAAAAGCCCCCTGAGAAGGGGAAAAGAGATTTGTGGGAAAATAGAAAGGGACCTAAGAGCCCAGACCCTTGGCTGCAAAGGGTGCAGCTCTCTTCCCAGAGATTCGAGAGGGAAGCTGGAAGTGGCCCCGTATATGTGGTTTTGACCAGAGCAAGGGAAAAAAGAAGAAGGAGGGGGTTTTGAGAAGAAAAGGGGGAAATGAGTAGAAAAAAAGGAGAGTGTGGAAGGGAAAAAAAGAAGGAAAAAAGAGGGTGAGAAAAGAAAGAAGAAAAAAAGGGGAAAAAATTGAGGCCAAAAAAAGAAAGGGGAAGAAACCCAAGGACAAAATTTCATTGAATCCAGGTGTTTAAAATGTTGAGACAATCTCAAAACAACTCGAACAAACCCGAAGGGAAAGGAAAATGGGGAGGAAAATTGGGGGCAGGAAGGGTAAACCCAAAATGGTTCTAAGGAAAGGGAAAAACAAAGGGGGCTTTTTTTTACCCCAAAGGGAAAATTTTTATTCCGCTGTAGTACAATGGGTCATAGTACTTAACCCCCCAGAGGGAAAAAAATTTCCAGATGAAATTTTTTCAATTTAACAAGATATACCTTTGCCCCCCAAAAATATTTTACCCCTTTTCCCCCGGGGAATAACCCTTTCTTTGAAGTTGTGAAAATATGCAATACTGTCCCCGGGGGGCCGCGACCCCCGTCAGGGTCGCGGGGGCCCCCCCGTTTTGGGCCCTGCCCGGGGGGGGGGCGGCCCGCGCCCTCCCCATGTCAGGCGGTGGGCACGCTCCCCCGGGTGGGCCGGGGGCACCTTTTTACTTCCCCCCGCCGTGCTTCCCCGTCTCTGGGTCCAGCCTTTCCCCGGGGCGGGCGGGTTTCCCCACATCTAAGGCGTTTTGGGGGGCCGGCTCTGTTTATATTTAAAGGGCCAGTGCACCGGGGGAATTGGGTATTGCCGGGGGCACTGCCCTTTTTTAAGCCTGCCCCTTCCCGTGGGGGGTGGTTTCCCGGGTCTTTAGTTTCCTTTAGGCCCCACTTTAGAAAAAGTTCCCAAAAACCTTTTTTTGTTTACCGTGGGACCGTTTTCCCCTTAAACTTCCCTTTCCCGGGCCACGCAAAATTTTCCGGCCTGTCCTGACCTTCCTTGGGCCCCGGAACCAAAGAAAACCCTTTTTTCCGCCTGCCCTGACCTTCTTTCCTGTCCCCCACTCGAGCCCGCCTGACGATTCTGAAAAAACCCCCCTATTTCTTTGGCTGCCCCCCGCAAGCTAAATCACGTCAGGGGTAACGAAAACCCGGGAGGGCTCCCGCCGCCCGCCAAAATCCATCCCCCTTTGTGGCGGGGGTTTTGGTTTAAAAAACCCGGGGGCCCCACTTTTTTTTCCGGTTTTCCCTGGCGTGGTTACGCCATCGCTTTCGGCGGTTTCCCGTTTGGGTCCAAAATTTACGTCCGGGGGTTTGTTTACAAATACTTGTTTAACCCCGGAGGATGTTTCCCCAAAAACCCGGAAGCATTTTGGCCCCAAAAAAACCCATGGGCGACATGTATTTAAATTTGAATGCGTACTTTTTTTTAAATTGGGCCGACACTCCAAATTTTTAAATAGAAAATAGAAAAGGGGTAGAATACGAACATATTTAAGTTTTTTTGGGGCATTACCCTAGAGCTTAGTTTCGCCAAATTTGGGCGCATTACCCCTCTATGCCCATACAAAGTTTGGCGGAAATTTAAACTCTATGTAATGCGCCAAAAAACGTCGGGATTTTTACACTTTCTATATCTATCCAGAAAATCTGGTTTTCGGGGGGCCCCAAATAAAAAAAAAAAGTACGCATTTTGAATTATAATGTGGGGTCTTAATGGGTTTCAAGTTTTCCGTTATGAGATTCTGAGAGTGTAGAATACGACAGTTTTTGGGCATTACATAGGCTTAATGCGCCAAACTTTGTTTTGACCAGGACCTGCCTTCACTGCAGAAGAAACCCAGAGACTTTTGGAAACAGTAGGAGTGACCTATGCGCACACCCCCTTTCCCACCCCGATTCCAGGAAAGTGAAAGAATGAACCACTTTTAAAGAACAAAATTCTGAAAGCTAGAATAAACTCTCTTCCCGGGCCCCCCGGATCCTCCCCATTGCACTCCTTCTGTCAGAAATCCCCCTAGGTAGCCCCACTGGTCTCCCCCTCGGGGGACAGATTCTAGGCCCCACTCAGATTAGGGAGGTTTCACAAATGCATTGAGTGCGGGGAGGATTAGCCTTGAAAAATTGTTATAAATCTGTGTAATGAATTAAAGAATCCATGCCAAATAGTGTTCTCCTCCATTGCAGACCCAGACTTGATAAAAGCTAAAAAACCTGGTGAATTTTGTGGGTGCAGAAAACAAGTAGGGACTCTCTGGAGCCCCGATTTGACACACCCTGGGTTCCCCAAAATCAAAGAAACTTGAAGGAGACCCCCCCCGGGTGCATGCTTCACACTGCAAGAAAGTGACCCGACCAAAAAAGCATATGAATTTTCCTTTCCTTTCATATGTTGTTATTGGATGTGGGTTTAAAAATGCAAGAGGGGGCCCACCCGGGGGGGTGAGAATTCTAAACTGAGATCAGGTAAAGCAGGGTTTTTTAATCACTTACGCCCCAATAACAACAAAAAGTATGATGGGAAATTACATCATTAAAATCAACGAGGTTTTATAATTACACCCCAGATGCCTTACAAGGTATGCTGAACAATTAAGTGCCAAATCCAAAATGACTTTCCAGAATCTTGGGGTTTTGGATTGAAACAAACCTAGATGCCTCTGCCCTGGGCTGCTTGAGGTGGCCTGGCGGTCGTTGGTCAACAGTCTTTCCTTTCCCCTCAAAGGTCTGGAGGAGGGGCGGTTGCTTTGGGTTTCGCCCCTTGCAGCAAAACCTGACATTGGTAGTGGGTTTAACACCCCGTTCACCCCCGCTTTAAGGAAAAGGGACCTTTACCCATTCTTGTTCGTTTGGGGAAAAGATCAATCACCATTCCACCCCTAGGGGGGGGGCCGGGTTTTAGAACAGTTTTTTTATTTTTTTGGGGGGATGTCAATTGGTAATTTAAGGAAAACATCAAAAATCTGTTTTATCATTACATTTTTTTAAGCTCATCAGATAGTTTGTTAAATGCTTTTTTGCTTACATCTTATCGAACTATCAGTATTTCTCCACAGCTTCCCTTGGAAGATGAGTGTCTGTTAAAGGCAAAAAGATTTAAGGCCCTTTCCCCCTCCCCCAGATGATACAGAGGAGAGTTTGCGAAAATTTTATATCCCGATTTAAAGTTCAACGTACATGCAAATTATAACTTGTCTCTTTGCGACCACCAATTAAACCAATCATGAGTATAGAATAGTATGTGATTAAAAGTTCTTGGGGGGTAATTTACTGTGATTAAAACAGATTCATGTCCTTAACGGAAGGGGGTCGGTCATGTTTCTCGAGCTTGGTGCCCGGCAGAATAATAATAATAT
>JAODAL010024560.1:0-60344 GCA_025379985.1 Phyllomedusa bahiana | reverse complement strand
CCTCACCACTATTCTGAGCGGCCCCCACCCGCCTGATGCCAACTTTTTTTCCCAGTTGTCCATCTGTTTCCCCCATCTTTACCAGGACTGGTATTCCCACCCACCCCACACTGTGTCTTTGGCCCCACTCTTCCCTCATGTTTTTTTGCTGCTGCCCACCTGCACTCTTCTTTGTGACTCTTGATATGCTGCTGCTTTTGTCTCCCAAATACCTCCACATCTGTCATTGTCCCCCTCTGTGGCCTACTCCTGTTGGTGCCACCTCCAAATTTGTCATTGGCCATTCTCTGCCCTCCGCGTTGCTGCTGCCGCACCCCCCACACTCTGTCATTGTGCCACTCGTGGCCAAACCCTGTTGGTGCCACCTCCAGTTTTGTCATTGTGCCACTCTCTACCTCATGTGTTGCTGCTGCCGTCCCCTCCAAATCTGTCATTGTGCCATTCTGTGGCCTACTCCGTTGTGCCACTCCAAATTTGTCAATTGTGCCACTCTTGACTCTTCGTTGTTGCTGCTGCGTCACCTCCACACTGTAATTGTGCCACTTTGTGGGCTCCTGATGTTGTTGCCACCTCCAAATTTGTCTTGTCCCACTCTGGGGCCCAAAACTCTGCTGCTGCCAAGTGCCCGCCGGTTCACTGAACACCCTGGGGTTTTTAATGCTTTTTCCACCCTCACCACTCTAGATGTTCTACTATTTTATTTTTTCCCCTTTTCTTTTCCCCTGTCAAAAAGGAATGGGAAAGGAAGGATTGTTTTACCCCAAAAGAGGAGTGGATACAGAACACAGAAGACATGCAAATATCCCTTTTTCTGGTTTTTTGTTTTGGATCAACTCCTGTTTGTTTTTGACTTTTGCAATATGATGGTTATTGATGATTAAAAGCGACACTGACGGAGAAAGGAAGGGGAAAATGATCAGAGACTCAACGCAAAATTACGGGCGCACCCTCTCCCCTCATTGGGGGGGTCTTACATGTATACATTTTAAAGAACAGGTTCGTATATTCGTGATGGTTTTAAAGCTTGGGCCCCATGGGGTGACCCCTGCTGTTACTCCCCTTACTGTCAGACCCTTTCCGGCTCCAGTAAAACCTACACTGTGTTTTTACACTATCCCAGGATCTTAGCCTCACTTGTTTTTTCCGCTGGCGCTGCCATGGCTTTATCAGGCTGCAATCCCGCTTCAGTTTTTTGGTCAGTTTTGCCCCGTAAGTGCCCAGGGAATTGAAGAGTGAAGCGATTCTAATAGCGACGGCAGTCATGTGCGTGTCATACTAAACACAGCATTGTATAAGACAAAACCAAGCTCCTCTCCCATATTTAAGCATGGAAACAATGTTCTACAGCCCCCTACAGGCTCTCTGCAGCCAGGAAATAGCTGTTTTTTAACGCGATTTGTCCCTTAGTAATTTCAGAAATGTTTTTTTGTGCAAAACTATACGTTGCATTTGGCATATATTGCTTTTAATTCATATAGGGATGAGTGTATGCCTCCATTTTGTTTTTTTTAACCCCGCCCACCTCCACAGGTTGTTAGATCAGTGCAGTATGCTTATAAGGCTGGTGTTTTTTTTTCTCTCTGGATTATGGAGGTCTGTTGACCCAAATGAGAAGTCTGAATTGGACTCAAATGAGAGTTAAATATGGAGTAAGACCACCTGTTTTGAGATACCGTTGATAGTCCGGGGTGGCTTAAACAGTTTTGATCAAAACATGTGAACTAAGAATCTCAAAGTTTTTTGCATGTATTATACAATTACTGAACCCCCAAAATGGCAAAAACTGAACTTTTGGGCACTGAGTATGATTTAGAAAATCCAAGCACTTTGTATAATATATATCCATGTATATGAGAGTTAGGTGTTATGTTAGCCTGCAAATGTCGCCAAATAACAGCTTCTGAGTGTGGGAAAGATGCAGCCAGCAATACCAAACTCCCTAACTATTGATGTCTATGGAGAGGAAAATCTAAATAACTAAGAGCAGTTTGTACATTACAAAGAGTGAGCTGAAAATGGCGTTCACAAGGCAATACAGTGAAATATATACTGTATAACATGGTCATGTGATTTAGAAACCAATGAGAGCCCTACACCTCAGCAATTATGTTTTTCACACTTCTCTGTGCTCTGCACTGATTGGATGGCCGCTAAAAGTGCAGAAAGTTGATTGGATGGCCGCCAAAAGTGCAGAAAGCCGCTGAAAACAAAACTGAAAGTGACGTGTCGAACTACAACTAGAACTTTACTCGAATGAACAGTAAAATGTTCGGTTTGTTTCGAGTTCCAAAAAATTTGAGAATTTCTACTAGAAATTAACTTTTCTGGAACAGTTCGATCAACACTAGTCACAACCCATGACACTTGTGGCTTCCAAAACATATGGTTAACTTAGGGAAACCAGAAGAAACCTGAAATATCAGGCCACAAGTGATGGCGTGGGGCAAGTGACACCAACTCTGGAGTGATGTAGTTCCTCAAGCAATGCTGAAAGGCCAATTAACCCCAAATCTTATACCCAATTTAGAGTTAAAGGAATTCTATTAACTTTAAACATGAGGGGGCTTTTATTTAAAGACTTTTTATAAATAAGTTGCTATGGTTACCTGTATACCAGATGGATGAGTGTTAACTGATTAGCTGACAGAAGAGAGCAGGGAGTGAGGTCACCCCCACGGATGAACTGACGGGACTGGAGAAAAAGTAATTAACTCTAACAAGGTTAGCGTCCGTTAAATATAAGGGTATTCAGTGCTCACAGCACCTGTAGCTTTTGTTTAATGAAGATTAGCTCTCAAGTACTTATCAGGGTAGAAACTGAATATGCTAATCACCTCTATAGAATCCCCCACAGGCTGAGGAGACAGAGTGAGTGGAAACTGCTTTTGAGTTAGGCAAACAGCGTGGTGAGAAAACCTCTTTAAGGTTTTGGTCAATTATTTTGGTGGTTTACCAACATTTGATAAGGGCCTACCTGTATTGAGTTGCTTTGTGAATTGGGTCAAGTTTGACATCCAGCCAAATCTAAAGTACAGCACTAGTCCTAAGCCATTATTAAGCCAGTTTTACAAGAGCTACAGTTATCTGAGTTTGATAACAAGCTGTCCATCTCTATGTCCATAACATGAGCAGGACAGATTTTTATCCATTGGAAGTGAAAAAAAGTTCTTAATTGGAGGACAAAAAGTAGAGATTTTGAAAGTCATGTAGAATGCAGGAAGTACTACAGAAAAGAAAACACAAGATTAACCTTCAGTTGCTAAAATAGAGTAATACCCCTTTAACACCTTAACACCCGCCCACCGTCTTTTGCTGTTGGGCATTTCAGGTCGTTCTTCTGCAGCATCCTCGTTTGACATCGTTGTAGACATCGGGAGTTTGCAGCTTCTAGTGCTGCAGCTGTACTGAGAACAGAGTTGTACTTCACAGCCCTGTTCCTAACACAGTCTCTGCAAGCGCTGGGAAGCATAGGAAATCTCTGCTCCCTGGTGCTTAAACCCTTGATTGCCGCGATCATTGACCGCGGCATAATCAAATGGCTTTCCGCTGCTCTGTCAGGTGATTGGGATTCCCGGTGACCCGACAGAGCCCGACGAACCTAGAGTAGCCTCATGGTTGTCTGTGTAACAAGCCAGGAATCAGGGCACACTGCGTGCTGCCTTGATTGCTGCCTGTGTCAAACTAATACAGATGATAATGTATTAGCATATATTAATATGCTAATACATTACTAAGTATAAAACAATGTAAAACAGTTATCCCTTCATGAGATTTTAAAAAAAGTAAAAAAAAACATAAAAAAGTGTAGAAAAAAGGAAATAAAATAAAAATAGATATTCAGTCAAAAATAATTGTACATACACACATACACAAAAAAAACTACACATATTAGGTATACACATGATAATAATAACCTGTAGAATTAATCTAACAAGTTAAGTCTGAAATGTGAATGGTGTCAAATATTTATTTATTTTTTTTTTTTATTCTGCAATGATTTATAAGTGAAATTAAACTATTCTCCCCAAAAGTACAACTTGTCCTGGATAAAATAAGACCTCATACAACTAAGTCATTGAAAAAATAAAATAGTTACGACTGTTGAAATGCATGGAGGCAAAAACGAAAAAAAATGTGCTGGTCATTAAGTATTTTTCAGGCATTCGGCTTAAGGCATTAAACACATGGTACAATAATAAGGTTATTTTTGTAACCTTAGAAGAAAATATTCTAGACGTACATTCTTGTCTTCAACCATCACTTCAATGCATCCAACCAGAAAAAAAAATTGTGATAACCTTACCCATTGTACATTATCATTGATAATGTTTAAGAATTTTGTTACGGCACAATGTGTGTTCTGTGCTTACTGACCCTTAGATGTCAGCCATAGAGTATGCATTTCATCTATGTGCTACTTCACTGAAAGCAGTACTACATTTTTAAATCATAAAAGGCTTGTCAATGAAGATTAAATTTTGACAGGAATAAACAGCAGATGGCCATATCCTAGTACGACAAAACTCCTCAAAGTATAAAGTTATCGCTGCTATATGTAGCTAAAATCTTAAAATAAAAAACAAAAACCCATTAATGAAAGTGATGTAATGTAAGGATGTAAACATGGATTCTATAAAAATGTAATGTGTTTTACTCATGATAAAATAAAAATTAGTGCACTGTTAGTATATCAGCAATATCCAGTATTTGCATATTTTACATAATAATTATTATTTCCTTAAATTAGGTTGACATCCTGACGGACTTCATAAATGAGAAAGTAAAAGTCCTACTTACCTTGCCCACATGCTATGATTGACATTTTCCTCTGTACTCGCACACTAAAAAAGGAAAAGCTGTCAATCACTGTCTGTGGGCAGGATAAGCAGGAGTCCGGCATGGAGAGTGTTCCAAAGAGGAGCAGGTGAAACCCCCAGGGGCCCTAGGCATTTGGAGCCCTATTTTGGGCCTAGCAAGTCTAAGCTTACTTTTCAGGGAGATGAATAGAGGCAGAAAGTAAGTCTCATGTGCAGTTATGTACAGTAGCTGAAGGGTGGACAACAAAGAATCAACTCCACTGGTGGGCCCAGGAATTAAATCTGCTGATGGGCCCCAGGCAACCCAGTCCAATGCTGGCAGGACTTCTATTGTCTTTTATTGAGTCCTATTAGGACTTATTTTGCTTTTGACTTATAAATCCTATTCCAAATCATGCTCCCATATATGACACCAAAAATTACCTAACAGGTTCACTTTATCTTAATCCTTTTTTACATGCTTTTCATTTGATAGTTAAAATGTGTTTGTCATAGAAAGAAAATATAAGGATACAGCAAGTCCAGTACAAAAACAAATATTTAAAATGCAATACTTATAATATTCTAAATACAGCTTTTTAATAAGAAGAATAAATTAATATTTATGTGACCACTGATAAAATTTCATGGTCAAAATTTGGATAGTGTCTCATACAATATGAGACTGACCAGATAGCAGTTACATATAGTGCCAAGATAAATAGCACGCATATTGCCAAGTTAATACCACACAATATCCAAGTAATTCATTCAAGGCCCAAATAAATAATACTTCAAGTATTTTGAAAAGGGAATACAGTGCTACAAGAAATAATGCATATGATTCTTAATGTACAAATTATTAAAGCATATGGAGTCCTGATTTCATCAAGACTAAGGTAATGTCACATACATAATAAATGTAATGCATTTATTTATCTTTCAGCTAGTCCCAATCACCATAACAAAAATAATTTGATCATTGTCCTCCAGCAACATCAACAGAGCTGAACTACAGCAATGTCAAGCTATACACTAAATACAGTGGACCTCCTTTTTTGCCAAAATTTCTTGACCACTGACTTTTTCAGCCAACTTATACTATTTATCCTTTAAGAGAGTCAGAAAAGGGAATAGCTCTCCATAGGAGAAGGTGTGTGAGGATTTAAGATTGCTTTTTGCAACTCACTGGATTTTGCATTTAACAAGGCATTATGGGAAGAGAGCTGAAAACTCTACCGCCCTATATTGGATGTAGCTATCCTTAATTTGCTTGTGACACAATCAATAGTGGCTGCTAAAGCTCTCTTCCCATAATGCCTTGTATATGCAAATGCCCATAACGAGCAAAAAGCAATCTTAAATCCTCACACACCTATATGTTGCCTCTCACCAAGGAGAGATATTCCCCTTTCTGAGCCACTCATTTTCTCTCACCCAGCCAACCAGTAAGCTCTGCTCTGCACTGATGAGAGGCAAAATCTCACAACAGCTCTATACAGATGCAATACTGGCTTGGCATGAATTCTTTTCACTTTCCAAGATTCATTGAGTCACAAGCGAGTTGAGGGTGGCTACATACAATGTAAGGCGCTGGAACATTCAGCTCTCTTTCCATAATCCTTTAAGAGATGTAATATATGTGTATTTCTTGTAGTGTATACCATTTTTTGGACTATAAGACACATCTTTCGTTAGCCCTGAAAACAGGGCTAAGACTCAAAAAGGTTTTCCCATCTGGCCGTTTCAAAAAACCTACTATTTACAGACAGGTTCAAACTCCCACTTTCTCTTCAAGCTATGCGTAGTTCTGCAGCAGTGACTAAAATTTGAGCTCTGCTGTTCTTAGCTGAGCATGTTAGGGGAAAATCGGTGATGAAGGTGTTTTAATAGCAGGGTACAAGAGTACAGAGTTTTAAAGAGTTAAAGCTTTTCAGGAAGAAAGATAAAAAAAGCTCCTGTACTGCTGATAAGACACAACAGGGAGAGACACCACCACCATGACCAGGGCTACTACACCAGAGATAATGGTGACCTAGAGAAACTTTTACAAACAAGCAGAAGATGAGAACTGCTCTTGTGATGAAATGAAGCAAAATGAGAAAAGCAATGTATTTGTTAATAATCTCTAATAATTTGGTAATAATCTTTAGTAATCTTTGCCTACATTGTAAAGGTGCCCCATTAAAACAAAAAAAACATAGACTTACCTACCTCTGGTCCCCAGTTACAGCAACAGCAGCAGTGACATGTCCGTTCGGAAGAGTCAGAATGTAAACAGAAGACCGGGGAGAGCCAGTACTGGAACTGGGGACCAGAAGTAGGTCAGTATAAGTTTTTGTTTGTTTTAATGGGGCTCCTGGAGCATAATATAATTTTTTTCTAGGACATAGACAACCCTTTAAAGCTAATCAGTGAGGTGGAAATACTCATTTCATTGTTTCTTATAGTCTGAATGTGGGTGTATAAAGTGAGCTTACTTACAAAGCCCACTCCATATGCAGCAGGTCAATTCTGGGACCTATAGCTGAGACCCATGACAAGATTACAGGGTGCCAATTGGTTGTTATGGCAACCAGTGGCCTAATAAATGCCTCTATAGCTGCTACTTATTACTTCCAGGCAGGGTTTTTTAGGAAAGCCATCATTCTTTACAGTTCTGTAATATATTTCTAGTGTTATGCAATGTTTAACCCCTTAGCAGCAGAGCCAGATTTGACTTTTCTGACAGAGCCTAATTTTTTAAATCTGACATGTGTCACCTTATGTAAGAACAACTTGTTGATCCTTTTACCTATCCATGTGATTCAGAGAATGTTTTCCCATGACACATTGGGCATTAAGTTAGTAATAAATTCTTGTTTATATGGGAAAAATATCAAAATGTTGTTAAACTGGCTATGTGTAAGACAGATAGTTACAGTGAAGGAAATAATTATTTGATCTCTTGCTGATTGTGTAAGTTTGTCCACTGACAGAGACATGAACAGTCTATCATTTTAAGGTTAGGTTAATTTTAACATTGAGAGATAGAATATCCAAAATAAAATCCAGAAGATCACATTGTATAAATTACATAAATTTATTTGCATTTTGCTGAGAAAAATAAGTATTTGATCCTCTACCAACCAATAAGAGTTCTGGCTCCTACAGACCAGTTAGACGCCCCTAATCAAACCGTTACCTGCATTAAAGACAGCTGTCTTAAATAGTCACCTTTATAAAAGACATAATTCTCAACAGGTTTTATACCTTCTCAAATATTTTAAATATTGCAGGTTTTTTCTTTATCAATCAGAACGGGGATCCCACCCCCAGAAAATGCACTCAAATAGTTATGTTCAGGTTGATGGCACACAGCATATTTTCCTTATTTTGTATCAACGCATTTTAATATTCCAAAAATACACAGTAACAATTCTTATTATTCACAAAATATGTCATTATTACAAAACCTGCGGTTTCTTTCATAGCAGTCACATATTACATGTGTTTTCTCACGTATATGTCCTTATCCAGGCAACATCAAAGAGCCAAGCTGGTTTTTAGGTCTCAGTCTGTCCTCTGTCCAAATGGGAGTAAATGGCTGTGAGATTTTGGGGGAACGCCCCCTTTGTCAAGCATTCCTGGGATTCCTTCAGTATGTTCTTTTATACTGCCCTAAGGGTATGTTCACATGGCGTACTTTTGGCGCTTATTTGCGCTCTAATACGGGCGAGATGCACGCCGAAATGACGATTGTATTGTACGCGCGGGGTGATAAGTAATGCATGTCTATGGGGTCGGTGGGCTGCCAGCCCCCCCACGCCTCGGGAGTACGTGCTGAAGCACACAATGTATTGCGGTGCCATAATACATCGTGTGAACATAGCCTAACTCACGTGAGTGATAGAAACCAGTCTCCACATATAAACTTCCCAAACTACCTTTAAAATCTAATTATCCAAAACATGCAATGCATCTTAATAGCCAGAACATATTATATTTAACCAATAGTATTATTATAACAGCACCATCATATGATTACTTTAAAACCAAATGTATATATTTTTTTGTTTTACACAATAAAAAAAAAAATATTTAAAAAAGAAAACACGTGCTTGAATCACTATAGCCTGAGATCCATAGCTTTTCCTTCTGTATTCAGTGCTGTGTATGGGCTTGCTTTTTGTGGAATGAGTTGACATTTTCATTGGTATGGAAATGGAAGAAGGTCATGTGGTCAGATGAGACCAAAGTAGAACTTTTTGGTATCAACTCCACTCGCCATGTTTGGAGAAAAACAGAAGATGAGTTCAACCCCAAAAACACCGTTGCAACTGTAAAGCATGGGGGTGGAAACATCATACTTTGGGGGACTTTTCTGCAAAGAGTACAGAATGATTGCACCGTTTTGAAGGGAGGATGGATGGGGCCATGTATTGCAAGATTTTGGCAAACAACCTCCTTCCTTCAGTAAGAGCATTGAAGATGAGTCGTGGTTGGATCTTCCAGCAGGGCAATGACCTGAAACACACATCTAGGGCAACTAAGGAAGAAGTATTTCAAGGCCCTGGAGTGACCTAGCCAGACTCCAAACCTGAACCCAATCGAGAATCTTTGGAGGGAGCTGAAACTCAATGTAGCCCAGTGACAGCCCTGAGAAGATATGTCTGGAAGAGTGAGCCAAAATCCCTGCTGTAGTGTGTGCAAACTTGGTCAAGAACTACAGGAAACGTCTGACCTCTGTAATTGCAAACAAAGATTTCTGTGCTAAATATTAAGTTCTGTTTCTCTATTGTATCAAATACTTTTTTCATACAATAAATGCAAATTAATTATTAAAAAATCATACAATGTGATTTTCTGAATTTTTTAGATTTTTTTCTCACAGTAGAAGTGTACCTACAATAAAAATTACAGAGCTCTTCAATCTTTGTAGGTGGGAAAACTTGAAAAAAAATTACAGTGTATAAAATACTTAAATAAAAAGAATAAAAGAGACCTCAATCAGGTATGTGCATTGAGAAAAAAAATCCACGTTAGATTCCTTCAAGGATTTGACCATATGACCCCCCTTGCTAAAAGGTAGAAGTGCTAACCATTCAGCTACATTGTAGCTACTCCCAGCTTTTTACATAAACAGACCATTGTTTGATTTTTTGAGTTGCTGCTGTCAAACTGTTTTGAAAATTGTGGGTTCATATATGTAATTTCCCCTAAAATCTATTAGTCGTCTATAGCAGCAGATTGAGGTGTCGAACCTGTTTCTGCACAGTATGAACTGATTTAAACTCTTCCTATTCAGAAGTGGGAAATTCTGATAATAAAACTGTATATTTGAAAATGCTATTTCTATATCCTCAAAATAAAATGCTTATTACAGTTTAAAACTAGAGTTTCTTTTCAATATCTCACTATCCTTGTTACTCACTTTATTGTGTTTAGCAAAATTTGTAAAATGCTATATTCATTTAATCAATCTATATTCAACATTTTCTTATTTTCAAGTTATAAGATATTTGAACAAACTGAGTTGAGTCACAAAAACCTTAATATGGAAGAGAAAAAGTTTTCATACCAATTGACATGCAAGATTATAGCACCATACTAGCTGTGTTCCATAAGAATGCACATATTATCTTGTACTAGTGAGATTACAAGTAGTGATGAGCGATTACGTTGACTATCGTCATCGGGTCGATAGTCAATATCGGCAATTATCAATAAGATATCCGATAGTCGATACTAGATTATCGACGATGACTAGAGATGGGCGAATTGATTCTAACGAAGTGGAATTCGTTTAGAATGTCAGGAAAACTTTGGTTCTGAACGAAGTCGAAGTTTGGGGTACTTCGGGTGAACGAAGTGTGCTTTTCATTGATAAAATGGCTGCGAGCACATGGCGTTACAGGTAGTGTGGAGCGATTATTATCGACAAAGTTGAAATCGGCACAGTTTTTATGTTGATTGAAATTTTTAGATCATGTGATAATTTAGGTTAAAATCTGTGCATCATTTATTTTCGCCGCTTCCTGTCATTTTGGCGGCCAGGAAATCAGCTTACAGAATAGAGCAGGGTGAGATGTGTGTGCGACGTCATGACTGGGATGTATATGGTTGCGATTGGCTGGAAAAATCACATGATCGCGTTTTACATAGAACAGCCCTTCCTGTTCATGATCAGTGTCTCTCAGCGTCTCATAGCAGTAGGACGTGCGCTCTGCCTGTGTCCAAACAGCTCAGTGAAATAATTTCCATTTCTTCACAGAGAAAGCTCTACTGTTAGCTGTGATCCTTCAACTTATTAGTCAGAGATTGGAAATTTTTTGTAGTTGGGAAAGAATTTTTTTAAAGGGCATCTACCGCTTTTAAAAGTCACGGAGGGGAACGGGGGGTTTGGGGGGGGTTCCCGGGCGAACACAGACAAGCTCTATAAAGAATATGGATAAGTTCACCAAGACTTAGTGTGCATTGCACGCAATGCTTTTTTATTAACGTTTTCTATTGAAATATTTCCTGGTATTGGGGGGGGCCTAAAATTTATATTAGGATACACATTTTTCTGAAACTGAGGTCTCTTTTTTAGATCAAAACCCACTTTTATTATCAGTTACATTTCAGATAGGTGTTTTTTTTAATTTTGCCCTTCAGTTTTGTTGATATGCCACCTTGCAGTTAAATTAGTTTTGCAATTTTGTAGTCAGCACAGGTTGATAGGGCCCAAAAAATCCCTTTTATTATCCAATACTTAAAGATACGTTTTTTTTCCCTTTTTGGCACTACGCTTTGTTCATTGAGGCACCTTGAAACTTAAATGTGAATACAGAAATTTTGATCCCCACAGGGATTGAAAGGGCCAAAAAACCTTTTATTATCCAATACATTACATTACGGTTTTTTTCACTTTTGCGCACTAAGCTTTGTTCATTGAGGCACCTTGCATTTAAATGTAATACAGCAATTTTTGTAGTACCACGGGGAAATTGAAAGGTCCCAAAAATATCTTTATTTCCAAATATTTTCAGATCCCTTTTTTTTCCTTTGGCGCGGGCCAGTTTTGTTGATAGATTATTTCAGTTAAATTTGAATCAGAAATTTTTGTAGTCCCCACAGGTGAATGATGGGTGCCAAAAAATCCTTTTATTATCCGAATACATTACAGATCATTTTTTTTGCATTTTGACGAAATCAGCTTTGTTCTTGAGGCACCTTGCATTTAAATGTGAATACAGAATTTTATAGTCACCACGGGGTGAATTAAAAGGGTCCCAAAAAGGTCCATTTTGGTCAGTCAAATTTTGTTGATAGATCTACTTGCATTTAAATTTGAATCCAGCAATTTTTTTTTTAATTTGGGGGTTTTGAAAATAGCTGTGATTTGCCTTTTCTTTTAAATAAGAGATTTCCAAAACTCTTCCCATCCCTTTCTGAAATTTTTATATTCCTGAACTGGAGCGAAATTCAGGTGGAAAAGCGAGAAAGGGGGGGGGGTAAGAAATGGAGGGTAGAGGTACGAGAGAAGGTGCTCCTTCCTGCGGGCGACAAACCATGCCAGGGATGTCAGTTCCCAGGACTGTAGGCCTGTCATGGTTTGGGTACCCCTGTGAATTCATAACAAACAGGTCGCCAACTGTCCTTCAGTGGTTTAATGCAACCTGCTCCAGCAGTTTACCCCCTCGTCCCCCAGTCACGGCCACAAATTCGTCATCAGCCATCAGCTTCCGTCCAACATGAGCAGCCAAAATGTCAATCGTGTACCACCACTGTGGATAATCCTTTCTAAAGCCCTCTTTGATAAAAAATGGGGTTGGGGGGTCAGAAAGCATGTTTAAAAATTCAAGAGGCCCAAAAGAGGTGATTTTCTCTGCTTGACGCCCATTACTGATGCCATCAGAGGAGGAAAAAGGAAAAGGGGGTAAATCTGCAAAAACCCCGGGGGGTCGGAAACGCCTGCAGTCCCTCTTGCTTGTACCCCGCACTCCTGGATGCAGATGTCAGGACGACAAATTCACCTGTGTTGATGATGATGATGCGCATTGGGGATCCAACGGGTTTTCAGGAAAATTTTGCTTGCGAGCGTTCTCACTGGAAAGGGGAAGACAGGGGGTAGTGCAGTACGGGTTCCCCCTCAAAAAGGGGAGGACGATCGAGAAGTCCGCTGAATGTTCCGCCACCCCGGGTCAGCGCAAACCCCGCTCCTCGCTTATCGCCTTTTAAAAGGGGTCCAGGATCTCAAGCCTGGGCCTTTTTGATCAACCCTCTGATTCACCCACTTGTCATATGCCGCCTTTCCCGTAAAGCATAAGTGAGGCAAGAACCTTAGGTTTTAAAAACCCCCCACCAACATGTCTGTCACAGCAGCGAATGCAGAGTTGAAAAGGAGGCAACACTTCCCAAAAAAAGGGCCAGACCGCCCCGGGCCCCAACCCACGTCACACCCCTTTTTCCCCACCTTCCCCCTCCCCCTCCGCCACCACCAAGCTTCCCCGGGGGGCCCTGCCCCAGCTTGACAGGGATCAGCCCCGCTTCAGCTCACCATCGCCCGAATACCCCCAGCACCCCAAACCCCATCCCTCCCCTTTTCTCCTCCCGCCATTTGATGACCTGCACCCGACAGCAGCAGTCTAGCAGACCTTCGTCTTCCGGTTTTGGGACGAAGAAAACCATTTAACCCAAAAACCTTCCCAAAGCCAAAAGCCTAAAATGTGGGGCATTGCCGGGTTTTCCCTTGGGAAATGTTGCCTTTCCGTCTGGTGGACGGGGGTTCCCCCACATCATGGCCCTTCCCTCCCCAAATCCAGATCCAAAAGGCATTTTTTTGCCGAAAAGCCGTCCCTGCCCCTTGCCAGCCATGTGTCATCTAAAAATTTCAAGCGTGTTTTCTTATCTGTGTCCCCGGGAAAAGTCCAAACTGACCACCGACACATGGACTAGTAAGCACTGCGGTTGGGTCTCTTCAAAAAGCAGGGTGGTGCAGGGTTCTTTCCCCCCCAAGGTCCTCTGGTGGGACCCTGCCCAGAGAAAGGGCCTGTTGAAATTAATCTGTTAGGGTGTGGAGGCTCTCCGCAACAAGACCCCACGCTGGCTGGGTGCCAAGAAACCCTTTTGGCCCGGCAAGGAGGTCTCGATAACGGGCGAAAATTTTGGCCGCCCCCTTAAAATCGGTGGGGGGGAGCACATCCTTGCCTGGCACATGTCATGAACCTTGCGTCCATAAATTTCTAAAAGCTACCCCCGGGGCTAGACTGCCGCTGAGGAAAACTCGAAATTAAGTTCGACTTCGCCGTTCGCACCCCGTTCGTCCCGCCGGCTGAATTGCAGCGTCGCCCGGGCCCCCCCCGTCAACCGTTCATTGTTGACGTGGCAACACGTGAAATCCAACCCCCCACATGCCCAACGATTGTGGCAGCACGAATGCTTACGCAATAGAGTGACATGGCCTGACAAGCACGGGCGGGCCTCGGGGTGTTGAGCCACCCAGAGTGGGGGCAGGGAAAGAGCTCTGCACCTCCCCTTTCCCGTTTTGAAGAAGCCACCAAAATGGTTTGGGGGGGTGGCCCTTGTTAGCATGGCTTGTGGTGATTTAGTTTGGAAACCGTTTTGGACACTCTGAAAACAACAGGTCCGCCCGCGATGGAGGAGGGGCGGACACAGATGCACACGGGGCTTTCTCCCGTCAAATCCACAAGGCCGACAGTTTTTACAATTTATCAGCTTCATTAGGCATGGTTTTGGGGGCCCCGGCAGTCAAGGTGGGCATCAGCTCTCAGGGTGCATCATCTCAGGGAAGTCAGGGCTGTTTGAAGCTGTGTGGGGGAAGCGGAAGAGGAGGAGGTATTCCTAGACACCGAAATTAACGACGTCCCTGCCTTGGAAAAAGGGGTTTGGGGCGTATTTGGGCGGAGGAGGAAAAATGAGGAAGATCAGTTTTTTAGTGCCCCTGACTAAGGCTTTGGGGAAAACAAGGGGTCCTCCTCACATGGGGTGCTTGGGATGCTCCCTTTCCCCCAAAATGTCCTCGCATTAAGCCCTCAAAAAGAACAAAAGTTACTGGGTGGCCACCCTCCTATCCCCCACAAAACAAAATCAGCATTTCCTTCCACCCACCCAAATAAGAGTAAAATGAGAAATGGGGCCCCTTTCTGATTGTCAACTGGAGTCATCTGTTGCGTCTGCTTCACGTTCCCCCCAAATGTCCGGTTGGAAAACATCAGCGACGTACAGCTAGAGTGCCCCAAATAGCCGAAGCCCGGCCAGGCAGCGAAAGCAGGCAAAATGGCAGAAGCATAAAGGGTGCCTCTGGCAACTTATTTACAACCCCCACCAAAAGCATGCAATGCAGGGCACACATCCAACACACAAGACCCGCTTAAGTCATGGTGCACGCTATTGGTCTCAAAACCCCTGTTTTGTATGTGTTCGGGACCCAATAGGCTTTGGGTATCCAAAATGGACGAAAGGCCCGAGCTCGCTGGCCAGCCAAGAGGTGTTGCCTGCCCAGCACCAGCGTCATATCTGAGGGACCCCTTTACACAGTGGAGGAGTCATTCAGCAAAACCCTCCGGTTTCCCCAGTAATGTGGATCGTTTGACTTTCATCAGATGAATAAAGGGAGGGTTTGATGAGTTGTGGCCCCAATTGCCGAGGTCCTGATTAGTTGCCGGTCTACTTTAAAATTCTCTTAAAAGAAATGGTCCTCTTGAAAAAATTTTTTTTAAAATGATCATTTTTATGCAATTTTTTTTTCTTTTCCCAACAGTTTTTTTACTGGTTTTGCTGTAGGAACTGTAAAAGACAGCAAGTTTCATGACAAAAACCGTATTCCATTTACTCACTTTTTCTTTAAAATTTTTTGGGATTTTCAATGGTTTTGAGGTCATGTTGTGTAACCACTATAATTAGGTCCTTTGGAACGAAATGGGGCTTCTAAGTGGCATTTTCTCCATCAAAATTGTTAAAGTGGTGAGAAATCATTTTAAATTTTTTTGGGGTATGTTGCTGTGAGATACGGGAATAATCATGGTCCTTTGGAAAAGAAAGTGGGTGTTTAAGTGGCATTTCTCCCCACAATTTTTTAAAATTTTGGAAGTCATATTTATAATTTTTTGGGTTATGCTCTTTGAAATGCAGCAATTTTACAGGTCCTATTCACAAAATGTTTTTCTAACAGACATTTGTTCTTTAAATGGGCCAAAATGGCTCGGGTAGCTTTGAATTTTTTTGGGGGATTTTGCTTGACTGCGCTTTACTACACCATTTTAAAAAAAACTTTTTTTCTAACAGACATTTGTTCTTCACAATTGTCCAAAGTGGCTCAAGGGTCGCTTTTAATTTTGGGGCATTTTGCTTTTAATGCACTAACTACAGGCCCTATTATAAAAAAATGTTGTTTCTAACAGAATTTGTTCTTCACAATTGTCAAAAGTGGCTCAAGGGTGAGGGTGCTGTAGAAACGGAATGGGTAGGACATTGTTATGGAAAAATTATTGCAAAATGATTTGTTTTTGCAAGATTTTTAAAACATAGCTATAAATCCCTGTTTTGAGAAAAACCCATTTAATAAAATTTAAAAAAAAAGGAAAACAAAGACATGGGGGGTTCCACCCTTTTTTAAAAAATGTGTTTTCTAAAATTAAATCAAAAAAAATTTGCATGTAAAAATGTGGTAAAAAAATTCCTCTGAATTGTAAAAGGGGAGGTACAGGAAAACTTGCCAGATGTAGGTTATTCAGAGGCAGGGGTATGGAGCACGGACGGAAAAAAGTCAGAGCAATTTCCCCAGCAGTTGGTAAAATGGAAAAGATGTCAAAAAAGGGCACGGGGTGGAACAGGAGCTTTAACCATAGTGTTGAGCGATTCGTTGGCCCATCGAAATCGGTCGATGGCGAGAGGCCCTATCGAAAAGTTAGCGATGGTCGATGGTTGTTATGATCGATGACTTAAAGTCTAGGGGAGAGAAAACAAAACCTTCATCTTACACCCAAAACGGGGATGGAGAAGCTGGAATTAAATCCACAACTTTTAATGGTATGTGCTACATTTAGGAACCACTTAGGTTAAAAAAGTCACGAAAAAAATCAACACCATTCACTATCCTGTTTGCCCCACAGTATGACCCTTAAACCTGATGCCACAAATTAAAAAGTGCCCTAAAGGCAGTATGTTTGAACCTCTTTTTTCTTGAACTAACATTAAATACCCCTTTCCCTGGAACGCCCAGACCCCCAAACCTTCATGACCCCAGATTTAAAAAGGCCGGAAAAAGGAGTCTTTCAACCACCTTTTTTTTGAACTGGCATTGTTATCCCCTGTCCTGTCCACAGTATGCCCATTAAACCTTTTGCCCCTCAGATTAAAAGTGTGGAAAAAGGAGTTTTAAACCACCATTTTAGTTTCATGGACATTGACTTACTGCCCTGGGCCACGCAGAGCCCCAAACCTGCATGACCAAGTTAAAAAAAGTGCGGGAAAAAAAGGTCTTTCAACCACCATTTTAGTTTCATGGACATTAATGTCCCTGTCAGGGGTAGCCTTCCCCCTTGAAATGAGTGCGGACCAATTGAGCCCCCTTGGAAATACTGGTGGGGTTAAGCTCCTGTTCCACGCAGGTGCCCTTTGCCCTTTTTTTGGATTCTTTTTCTATTTTACTCAAGTGCTGGGGGAAATTGTCTCGTACTTTGTTCTTGTCCATGCTCCTACTCCTGTCCTCTGAAAACCTACATCTGGAAGTTTTCCTGTACTCCCTTGTACAATTTTAGAGGAAATTTTTTTTCCAGCCATTTTGTCATGCAAGTTTTTTAGTAGTTTAATCTAGAAAACACTTTTTAAAATAGGATGGAAACCCACCATGTCTTTTTTTCTTTTTTTAATTTTATTAATGGGTTGTTCAATCATGGGTTTTATAGCTATGTTAAAGATCTTGCAAAAATAAGTATTTTGCAAAATTGGTCCATTAACGTGTCCTATTTTCCCGTTTTTGACAGGGACCTCAACCTTGAGCACTCTTGACAAAATTTTGAAGACCCCCAAAAGTTGTTGAAAAAACATTTTTTTTTTTAAAAAAGGGGGCCCGTAGTTAAAATGCCCCTTAAAAAGCAAAAAGCCCCCAAAAATTTTAGCAGACCCTTGGCCACTTTGGACAATTGTGAAGAACAAATGTCTGTTTGAAACAACATTTTTTTAAAAATGGACCCGTAGTATAGCTGAATGTCACGGAAAAAAAGCCCCAAAAAATTTAAAACAGACCCTTGAGCCCTTTGGACAATTGTGAAAAAAAAAATGTCTGTTGAAAAAAAAATTTTTTTATAAAAAGGACCCGTAGTATAGCTCATGTAAACCCCAAAAATGCCCCAAAAATTCAAAACAGACCCCTGAGCCACTTTTGACAATTTGAGAACAAAAAGTCTGTTTGAAACAACATTTTTTTTTAATAGGGTGTGTATAGTGAATGTCACAGAAAAAAAGCCCCAAAAATTCAAAGCATGACCTTTGGGCCCCTTTGGGGCAATTTTTGAAGATAAATTTCTGTTAGAAACAAATTTTTTTTTTTAATAGGACTGTTTAGTGCATGTACAGCAAATGCCACCAAAAATTAAAAGCATGTTTTTTAAGCCACTTTGGACAATTGTGAAGAACAAATGTCTGTTAGAAACAAATTTTTTTTTTTATAATGGACCTGTAGTATTGCTGCATTTCAAAGCAGCATGACCAAAAAATTATAAAAATGACTTCTCACCCACTGTTTAAAATTGTGGGGGGAAACCCACTTAAAAGCCAATTTCTTTTCCCAAAGGACCATAATTTTATGCTGTATCTCACAGCAAAATGACCTCAAAACCTTGAAAATGCGAAAACTTTAAAGAAAAAGGAGAAAATGGAATACGGTGTTTTGTCATGAAACCTTGCTGTTTTTACAGTTCCTCACAGAAAACGAGCAAAAATGAATGTTGGGGAAAAAAAGGAATAAAATTTGCATAAAGAAATGATCTTTTTAAAAAAATTTTTCAAGAGGCCATTTCTGTTTAAAGGGGGAATGTAAAGTAGCGGCAACTAAATCGGCCTGGGAAATTTGGGGGCCCAAAACATCATCAGAGATCCATCCCTGATTCATCTCGATGAAAGTCAAAGATCCCATTTGCTTTAAAAAGCCGGGCGTTGTCTGTAATGATCTCCAGCTGTGCGATGGTGCGCTCGAAAGACGCTGGTGCGGGAGGACAACACCTCAGGGCGAGCTGGGCCATTCGTCCTTTTTTGGATCCCCGGAAGTCATTTGGTCCGGAACAATAAAAAAACATGGGTGTTGAGACGCAGATAGCTTTGCCCCATGATCTTAAGGGGTTTTCTATGTTGGATTTTTTGCCCTGCATTGCATGCTTTGGGTGAGGGGGAAAAAAAAAAGATTCCCGAGGTCCCCCTTTTTGGGCTTCTGCCACCTTGCCTGTGTGCCGCTACGCCTCATGGCACTTACGCTGTCAGTCGCTGATGTTGTTCACCGTGTTTTGGGGGGAACGTGAAGCAGACGCAACGGATTTCCCATTTGATCAATCAGCAAGGTCTCAATTTCCTGATTTTTTACTCTCTATTTGGGTGGGTGGAAGGAAAGGCTGGTTTGTTTTGTCCCGGGGGATCCGGGAGGGTGGCCCCCCAGTAATGTTGTTCTTTTGATGGCCTTTAAAGCGAGGTTGTTAGAGAAAATGGGCATCCCAAACACTATGTGAGAGATGGAGCCTTGATTTCCCAAGCCCCTGAGTCGAGGGGCACTACAAATGTCTTCCCATCTTTTCCCCCGCCTCAATTCGCGCCAAACCCCTTTCCAGGGGAAGGGAGTCGGTAACGTCGGTGTCTAGGAAAACTCCTCCCCCCTTCCTTGGCCAGCTTCAACAAGCCCTGACTTGCCTGAGATGATGCACCCTGAGAGCTGATAGCCCCCCTTGCACTGTGGGCCCCGTACCATGCCTAATGAAGACGATGAAATTTTGAAACTGTCGGGCCTTGTGGATTTGACGGAGAAAAAGGGGCTCCGTGTCCGCTTCTGGGGCCCGTCTCCTCCTCCTTTCGCTGGGGGCCTGTTGTTCGAGTGCCCAAAAAATTTTCCCAGAACTAAGATCACCCAATGCTCATGCTGAAAAGGGGCCCATTGTCCGAAATGACCATTTTGGGGGGCTTCTTAAAAAATTGGAAAGGATGGTGCAGACCCTCTTTCCCCTGCCCCCCTCTCTCGGTGGCTCAACCCCGGAGGTCCGCCCGCTGCTTGTAAGGCCCAAATGTGTCCTCTTTACTGCGTAATGGCATTACGCTGCTGCCACAATCGTTTGGGAATGTGGAGGGGGGGAAAATTCCCCAGGGGTTTTTGCCACGTCAAAATGAGACGGTTCACGGGGGAGGCGAGCTGACGCGAAAACCGCACCCAAGGCGGGTTGAAGCAGGGTGCAAAACGGGGGAAAAGTGCAAAATTAGACTTCGGCATTCCTCGGGAGGCAGTCCAAAACCGGGTAGCTCTTTAGAAATTTTGGCGCCCAACTTTCATGACATGTCCCGGGAGGGATGTGCCCCGGCCTCCCGATTTTTTGGGGCGCCCAGGAGATTTCGCCCTTTTTATTGCACACACCGGGGCCGGGAAAAGGTTTTTCCTTGGCCCCCACCCAGCGCTCGGTTCTCGTTGCGGAGACCCGCCCACAGCTCCTCCCTGTGTGGGGGAGGGATCCCCCAAGACAGTTTAAATTTTAAAACACGCCCTGGTTTCTTGGGCTCGGGGATGCCCCCAGGGGCCCTTTGGGGGGGAAAAAACCCCTGCACCCCCCTCCCGGTTTTGAAGGAGCGGGGGGCGCCGAGCCGGGGGAAAGGGCCCCCGTCCCCCCAGAGACATCCACTGCTCACCCAGTGAGCTGTCACAGAGATATAGGGGGCCTTTTTGGGCCGTGTTACTAATTCATGTGTCGGTGGCCAGATGGATTTTTCCGGACACGATGAGAAAACGCGCTTGAATTTTTAGATGAAAACGTGGCGGGCCAGGCCGGGGACGGCTTTTTTTGGCAAAGAAATGCCTGCTTGCCCTTTTCTGGCCCCTTTTGGGGGCGGGGCAAGGACCTTGACGGGGCCCGGCCCCCCATCTGTTTCCACCGCAAAAAGGAAAATTTTCCCAAAGGGGCCAAAAGCCGGGCCCAATGGGGAAAATTCGGGGCTTTTGGTTTTGGGGAAATTTTTGGGGGTTTAAAAGTTTTTCCCTTCGGGACCCCCAAACCGGGGAAGACAAAAGGTGGCTGTAGACTGGCCGCTGTACGGCGTGCAGGTTGTCAAACAGGCGGGGGGGGGGGGGGGAAAAAAGGGGTAGGAGGGGTTTCTTTGGTGGTGCTGGGGGTCCTGGGGCGACGGGGATGCTGAAGCAAAGGCTGACCCTTTTTTCAGGGACTGAGAAAATTTTGGGCAGGGGAGGAACGCTTGGTGGTGGCGGAGGAGAAGGAGGGGGGAGAAGGGGGTTTGTGCCCAGGGGTTGGCCCCCGGGGCTTTCAGTCGGGCCCTTTTTGGGCCCAAAGTGTTCCCCCCATTTCAACTCATGCATTCGCTGCATGTGATAGAAAAGTTAGTGGTGGTTAACCCCCTAAGGTTTTCCCTTCTATTTTATGCGGTTTCGGAAAGGGCGGCATATGACATCGCTGGGTGAATCGGGGGCTTAAATTCAAAGAAGGCCCAGGTTTTGGAGAGGTCCTGGACCTTTTTGCGGGGGTAAGCGAGGAGGGGGGGGTTTGCGGGGCCGTGGTGGCGGAATCATATCAGGGGAAAATTTCTGGGGGAAACCGCCTCCCCCTTTTTGAGGCGGGCCCCGTCTGCCCACTACCCCATGTTTTTCCCCCTCGTCAGTGATAAAAAAAAGCGCTCGAAAGGGAAAATTCTCCTGAAAAGCCACTTTGGGGACCCGCAATGTCGTCTTTCATCTAATCAACACAGGTGACTTTGTCGTCCTGAAAATTCTGAAAAAGGGGAGTGGGGGCCCTCCCAAGAAAGAGGGACGAAAAAAGGCTTTGCCGGACCGCCCGGGATTATTGCCGATTGACCGGCTTCCTTTTTCCTTTTGGTTGGCATCAGTAATTTGGGGCGTCAGAGCAGAGAAAATCACCCTTTTTGGGCCCTCTTGATTTTTTAAAACATTCCTTCGGGACCCCCAACCGCTTTTTGTAAATAAAAGGGGGTCTTCAGAAAAGGGGATTACCCACGTGGGGGGTTTCCCCGAGTTAAACTTTTTGGGGGCTTCATGTTGGACGGATGCTGTTGCGGACATTTGGGGCCCATGACGGGGAGGCGAGGATTTAAGACTGCTGGATGCGGGTTGCTTTAAAATACTAAAGGACAGATTGGCGACGCTGTTCGTTACTGAGATTACGGGCCCCCTTGACCCAGCGTTGACGGTTGACGGCCCTTTGAAAATGACGATCCGTGGATGGTGTTGTCGCCAGCCCCGGGGAAGGGGGCATTTCTCTGTACCTCTACCCCCATGCCCTTACCCCCCTCTTTGTGCTTACCACCTAAATTTTTCGCTCTTTTCAAAAATTTAAAAAAAATTTGGGAGAATGTAGGGAAGATTTTTGGAAAGTCCCCTTATTAAAAGACGGCAAATAAAGGTATTCTCAAATCCCTAAAAATAAAAAAAAAATTTTGCTGGATTCTTTTTTAAAACTCCCAAAGTAGATTATAAACAAAGCTGGTCTGCCCCAAAAAGTAAAAAAAACATTTTTAATTAAAATTTGTATTGGAAAATTTAAAAGGTTTTTTTTTGGCCCCCTTTAAATTTTCACCTGTGGTGATTTAAAAAAATTGCTGTATTCACATTTAAGTGAAAGGGTGCCTTAAAAAAAAAAAGCTTTTTAGTGCCCCAAAAAAAGTGAAAAAACACGTATCTGAAATGTTTTCGGATAAAAAAAAGGGTTTTTTTTTTGGCCCCTTTAAATTTACCTGTGGAAAACACAAAATTTTTTTTTGGATTAAAATTTAATTTGCAGGGGGGCTAAAATCAAAAATCTGGACGGGAAACCAAAAGTGAAAAAAAACACGTATCTGTAATGTTTTCGGATAAAAAAAAGGGGAAATTTTTGGCACCTATCAATTAAAATGTGGTGACTAAAAAAATTGCTGTATTCAAATTTAACTGCAAAGTGGGGATTATAAAACAAAGTACCCTTGCGCCAAAAGTGAAAAAACACGTATTGTAATGTATTCGGAAAAAAAAAAAGGTATTTTTTGGCCCCTATCATTTCACCTGTGGGGGAACTAAAAAATTGCTTTTTATTCAAATTTTAAACTAAAAAGTAGTTTCTATCAACAAACCCGGCCTGCGCCAAAGTGAAAAAACCGTATCGGGTTAATGTTTCGGATAAAAAAAGGTTTTTTTTTGGCCCACCTTTTTTTTTCAACTGGGAAACTACCAATTGCTGGTTAAAAAATTTAAAACTGCAAGTGGCTCTATAAAACTTTTTGGGGGACTAGGAAAAAAGTCCCAAAAAAACTTTGTTTCTAAAATGTTTTCGGATAAAAAAAGGTTTTTTTTTGGGGGACCTCCCAATTCACCTGGGGGGGACTCCCAAAAATTGCTGTATTCAAATTTAACTGAAAAGTAGGATCTATAAAAAAAAGTTTGGGCCTGCCCCAAAATTTAAAAAAAAACACGTATTTTTTAATGTATTCGGAAAAATAAAAGGTTTTTTTTGGCACCTTTTCCAATTCACCTGTGGAAAACTAAAAATTTGGCTGGATTCAAATTTAATGAAAGGTGGCTCTATAAACAAATTGGACTGGGCAAAATTGAAAAAAACACGTTTCTGAAATTTTTTCGGATAAAAAGGTTTTTTTTGGCACCTTTTAATTCCCCTGTGGTGACAAAAAAAAATTGCTGAATTCCATTTAAGTGCTTGGGGCTAATGAAAAAAGCGGGTAATGCGCAAAAAGTAAAAAAAAACCGTATTGTAATGTATTCGGATAATAAAAGGAAATTTTTGGCCACTTTAAATTCACCTTTGGTGCTAAAAAAAGGGCTGTTTTCCACTTTAAAAAGTGAAGATGCCTCCAATGAAAAAAAGCTGTAGTGCCCCAAAAGTGAAAAAACCCCGTATTAAAAAGTTTCGGTTTAATAAAAGATATTTTTTGGAAACCAAATCAATTCACCTTGGTGACTACAGAAGGGGCTGTATTCACACTTTAAGTGCGGGCCCATTGGAAAAAAAGCTGTATGCGAAAAATAAAAAAAAACCCTTATTTTAATTTTTTTGGGGGATAAAAAAAAGGTTTTTTTTGGCACCCTTTTCCAAATTCCCCTGTGGTGATTTAAAAAATTTGCTGTATTAAATTTTAAGTGAAAGGTGCCTCAATGAAAAAAGGGTGTAGTGCGCCAAAGTAAAAAAAACCACGTATCTTTTAATGTATTGGGAAATAATAAAAGGTATTTTTTGGGGCACCTTTCAATTCCCTGTGGTGCTACAAAATTGCTGTATTCAATTTAAGTGAAAGGGTTTGCCTAAATAAACCCAAAGTTTTATATTTGCCCCAAAGTAAAAAAAACAGTATCTGAAAATGTATTCGGATAATAAAAGGTTTTTTTGGGGCCCCCTATAAACCTGTGCTGACTCAAAATTGCTGGATTCTTTTTTAACGGGGCAAGGTGGCTATAAAAACCAAAGCTGGAATGGGCAAAATTTAAAAAAGAACACCTATCTGAAAGGGTTTTACTGATAATAAAAGTGGAGTTTTGCACCTAAAAAAAGGGGACCTGCATTTATAAAAAAAGATGTGTTTTCCAAATTTAATTTTCAGGCTGCCCAATATTAGGAAATATTTCAATAGAAAACTGTTAAAAATAAAGCTTTTTGGGCAGTGAAATTTGTCTACACAAAAGTCTTAGTGAATTTTATTTCCGTATTTTTTAGAGCTTGGTTGTTTTTCGCCTACTAAAAACTTGCATGTAAACCAAAAAGGCGGTTAAAAAAAATTCCCCTTTAAATTTTTACAAGGGAGGGACAGGAAAAATTTAAAAAGGGTGTAGGGGTTTTTCAGAGGGCATGGGGTATTTAGGGAGGACAGAGAACAAAATACAGGGACAATTTCCCCCGCCCTTGAGGTTAAAAAAAAAAAAAAAGAGGGAAAAAAAATGGGCCCAAAAAAAAGGGCACTGGGTTGGGAAAAGGAGCGTTTTTCCCGGATTTTTCCCAAATGAAGCTCAATTGGTCCGACTCATTCGGAAAGGGGGAAGCGCCCACCCCGGAAAGGGGCAGTATATGTCCAATGAAAAATAAAAAGGGGGTTGAAAGACTATTTTTTTTTGGCACTTTTTAATCTGTGGTCAAGCAGGTTTGGGGCTCATGCTGTGGCCCAGGACGGGATAGTCAAAGTCCCGTGAAACTAAAATTTGGGGGTTAAAGACTCCTTTTCCCGGGGACTTTTTTAAATTTGGGGGGTCAGACAGGGTTTTTAAAGGTCATACTGCGGTCCCGGACAGGTATAGTCAATGTCCGTGAAACTAAAATGTTGTTTTAAAGACTCCCCTTTTTCCCGGGACTTTTAAAGAGGGTTATGCAGGTTTGGGGCTCATGCTGTGGCCAGGAAGGTATAGTCCCAAAGTTCCCGTGAAAACAAAAAAGGGGGTTGGAAAAAAATCCTTTTTCCGCAATTTTTTCGGGGAATGGGGAAGTGATTTTTTTCCCCCCCTGTGGGGGTTTTTTTTATAACCCTAAGTGGGGTTGCCTTGATGTAGCACGGGGATCCATTTGACTGGGTTTTGGATGTTAATTCCGCTTTTCCAGCCCTTTTTTGGGGGGTTGAATTTAAGGTGTTGTTGCTCTCCAAGGGCTTTAATGGTCACGATTTATAATCTTCATCGACCATCGAATATCTTGTCGATGATGGTTTGACTTCGACCATCGAACCCAAGTTCCCCAAAGGCCCCAAAAGTAATCGCTCAACCCCTAGTTACATGGGGGAAAAAAAACTCTTGGGGGGAAGAAGGGCATAGCCTGATGACATGTGCAGAGATAAAAACCAATCAAGGGGGCCGGTGGGGATTCTTTTGACCCTCATGCCCCATATAAGGTTTCCCGGGGGCGGGCGCTGGGGTCATTTCCCCTCTTATGTAATGATCAGGGGAAAGGGGCTGCCGCGGGGTTGATTGTTTTCTGAAAAAACTGTTTTTATACAGCGTTTTTGTGGGGGTCTCAGCTTGTTCAAAAGGGGCTGCTTCTCTTTTCGTTTTTATTTCTGAATTTTTTTTTGGGGGGATTTAAACTGAAAACCGTGTGCGTTTCCCCTGCGCCCGCATATACATTTTAAAACCTATTGCTACAGCACCTTGAATATCCCAAGGGGGGGGTTTTAAGCCGTTCCTTTTTGTATTTTATTTTAAAGGGAAAAAGCGTTTTTTTTTCAATACAAAAACCACTTAAAAATTTTTTCTGCTCAAATTTTTTGGGCGCAATTTACATCCCGGGGGTTTAAATTAAAACGTTGTTTTCAGGGTGTGGTAAATCAAAGAAACCGTCTTTTCACCGCCAAAAAAATATAAATTTTTCCTGTAGCCCAATTCACAAGCAAAAAGGTTTTTACAATTTTTTTCTAATTTTTGTGTGGCGTAAAAAAACCCGCATTGTAACACGCTACAAAGCTATTTGTTTGTGGTGGCTCAATTTTTTGGCGAATTTTCTTTCCAGGAGTTAAATTTATGTTGTTTTTTTAGTTTTAGTGGGTCAAGAAACCTTCCCTTTTCACCCCTAAATTATATACCTTTTTCCCGTAGCCCAATTCAAAGCAAAGGTTAATTACAATTTTATCTATTGTTTTTGGGGCGTAAAAAAACCCCTGCATTGGAAAAAACATACAAAAATTTGTTTGTTTGTGGTGGGTCAATTCTTTGGCGCAAATTTTCTTCCCGGGGGTTTTTTTTTAAACGTTGTTTTTCAGCTGTAGTGATCCAAGAAAAACCCTCATTTTCACCCCACAAAAAAATATACATTTTTTCTGTAGCCTTTTTTTTTAATTTTTTTACAAGCAAAAAGGGTTTAAATTTCAATTTTATTTTGTTGTGTGGCGTAAAAACACGGGGGATTGTTTAAAACCCCTACAAAGTACTAGTTTTTTGGTGGCTCCCAAATTTTTTGGGCAATTTTTCATTTCCCGGGGTTTTTTAAGCGTTTTTTTTTGCGTGGTTTACTACAAGAAACTGGGCATTTTCACGGGAAAATTTTTTACATTTTTTTTGTAGCCTAATTTTACAACAAAGGTTAAATTAAAATTTTTTTTTCTTGTTGTGTGGGGTAAAAAAAAACCGAATTGTAAAACGCTACAAAGCTAGTAGTTTGTGGTTTGGGTCAAATTTTATGGCGCAATTTCTTTCCCAAAGGGGGAACTAAGTAATTTTTTTTGCAGTTGAAATCAGTAAAAATAAATTTCTTTTTCAAAGCCACAGAAGAAATTTTTGTTTTGCATAATTCATATCGAAAGGGTTTAATTTTAACCCGTTTGTGGGTTTTTCATTTAGTAAAAAACACAGAGTTTTTTAAAAAAGGACCTACAAGTCAATTTTTCCCGCCCCTTTGTGGGCGCAAATTTTTTATCCAAGGGTTACCCAAGCTTCTTAGTGGGTTAAATTTGGGGGGCAAATACAGGGGGGGGTATTTATCATATACAGATATTTTTATCCCAAAAAGTGTCTGTACATTTTAGAAAAAAACAGTATGTCAGACAGAGAAGGTGGCAGGTTTTTCACCCGAAAATGGAGAGGCCCCAAAAATTCCCGGGAGCAGGCCCCGGGCGCAGCACGGGAAAGGGGGCGTGCAGCAGGGGTCACTCGGTGGGCCCCAAAATGCCGCCCGTCATTAGCGGCCGTTTTGCTGCCAGCAAAACCCCAAAGGTTCTTGATTGGTTGACTAGGTTCCCTCCACTTTCCCCCCAGTTTACATCTGAAAAACCCCAGCCCAAAAGGGCGGTTTGGGGAAAAACAGACACCCAAACCCCTTTGTTTGGGATGGGGCCCGGAGGGGGTCAGGGGGCCCCCACCCGTCCTCAACCCGCCTCTGTCCCCTCCGGGTTTCCCCCAGCCAGGGGAATTTTTCTTGTGATCTGGCTCAGCGCACTATATAGCCCAGGATTGAAAAATTTTTAGGAGGGCAGTCAGCAGCTACCCTTTGGCCCGGCGAAGAAAAAGGGGCCAAAAATCCCCCGCTTTTTGCAGGGAGGGGCAAAGTATAGATGTTGAGAAATGGCATGGGGGTCATGTTGTGGGGGTCAGCCTTGCATACCAAGACCGGTGATTTAGGGGCAGGGAGTGGATTTTAAACACAAAAAAGATGATGATGTAGCCGACCGCATTTGGAAAACGGGTGAGGAAAAGGGGTTCTCATCGTCAGGGAGAAGGGGGGGCATCAGCTTTCGCGTTTAGGCAGCGGGGGCCCGCCGCAATTGGGTGTTGGGGTTTTTTGGGGCCCTGGGGTCAGCAGGATTGCAGCGGGGTGAGGTCTGGGCCAAGCGGGGCCCCGGGGTAAAAAAACCCGCTTCGAGGTCCAAAAAAGTAGCGGACTGGGCTCGCGGGGGGAAAGGGAGCGGCAGTTTGTCAATCAGTGTGAGCGTTGGGGTTTAAAATCCCAAAAACTCGGCGGTTGTGGCAGTTCTTTTCTAAGAAAGGAGGAGCCGAATATGGGTATATGTATGGAAACTTTTAAAAACAGAAATGGGGAAACGTGGAGGGAAACAACGTTGGCACCAAAGGCCCCGCGCCAAAAACATGCAGCGTCACCATCCGGTGGCCCGGGGAGAAACGTGGCTCAGATGGGTGGTCCATCCTGCCGGGGCCCCGGGAAACAGCAGCCCCCCAGTGGCAGCATCCCTTGAGCCAGTCAAGGCTCCCCAAATCTGCAGAAGGGAGTGTTTCTCTTTGACATCATCTCCCGGGCCAGATGCCCTGCTCCTCGCTATTATGGCGCCAGCAGTCGTTTAGCCGGGCGATTGCAAAGAGACAACGTAGGGGGTCCAACCTCCCAAAGGGGCAGAGCTGACCCTATCCTGTCCAAGTTGTTTGGTTTTCGCAGTCCCCCCCTTTCAAATGGTGGACCCCGCACCGTTCAGAGAACTAATGGCTTGTGCGAGCCGGATGGAAAAGTTCCCCAAACCGTAAATTTTTTTCCAAAAAGGGGAAATACCCGCACTTTTAAATATGTAGAACAGGGGGTGGGCCAGTCCATGAGCTTATCGGTTTGTTCCAAGGTGACCCCGGCCGGGGGGCGGGACGTCTGGAGCTGTTAAATCGGTCAGGGCCAGTACGTTTTCCTTTACTGTGCATGCATTTCATCCAAATTCCCACAAAACCGGAACACCCCCCCTTGAGTTGCAGGGGCAGAACGGGGTCCCCCAAAAACACTTTATATGCCATGTTTCCACCCGTTGGAAATTCCCGCCTGCCTTTTTTGGACCGGCTGTATGAAAGAAAAAAGGCCCTTTTAAAGGGGTTTTTTGATGGTCCCCGGGAGACAAAAAAGTACCCCCCGTGTATCTTTTATGTCCGCCAGTGGCAGTAAAGCGTGGCCCCCTGCCATTTTGTTGAGGGCCATTCGAGGAGGCCACTTTTTTTGTCAGTCGCCCGGACTACGGGTGAATAAATCATTCCCCTGCTTCAAAGTCCTGGAAAAAGATGCTGAAAAATCTGTTTTGGGGTAGGGGCTGGAGGGCGTGGCGACTTCATTCCCCGGCCACATGATCCGTGGGACTTGAAGGAGGGAGAGGAGGAGGACATTTTGGGGCAGAAATTGTCGGTGAAATGGGGGATTTTTTACCCCGGTGACAAAAAAAAGATTTAGGAGCAGGGGCAGGGTGGAGGGGGAGATGGAGATGAGGAAAACGAGGCAGATGACCCCCAAACAACCCCTGGCAGTATTTCAGTGGAGATGGGGTTTGGGAAGGGCCCCCTTGGGGGTCATTGTTTCAGATGGTCCGAGCATGCTGATTTTTTTCCGGCAAGTGACAGCTGAATAGGTTTAGCATCCCGGGGAAAGGGGGTGACTTCTGGCTCTCCACCCCTAATTTGGCCCTGCTACGGTCCAAAAAAGGGGGCTTTTTTCCTTTGGGGTTTTTTTTAGAGGGGGGGACCCAAAATCAAAAAACTATAGGGAAATCCCCCGTAGTCAGTTTTTCCGCTCCCATGTGCGGGGTTTATCCCTCCTTTGAAAAGGTTTTTGACCCCGGGGGGTTTTTTCAGGCTCACGTTTTAACTGCCGTGGCTGGGCCCGGGGGGGGAAAGGGGGGGTGGGGCGGGGGCAGTACCCGCTCCCTCCCGCAAACAACCTAAGTTGGGGGTCATGATTGGGCACTTCTTCAAACCCGGGTAGTGAGGAGGGCGGGCGCCAGCAGAGCAAAACAGCAGCAGCGGACCCGGGAAACAAAAACCCCGAAACAAAAAAAAGGGGGTGGGGGCCCAATTTGGGCAGCACTCTGCCCCCCAAATTAGGGGGATCCGCTGGGGTTTCTTTGGGAGCCAAACGGGTGTGTGGCCGCAACTTGCCCAGTTTGCAGTGGAGAAACTGTCCTGCCCCGGCCCGTAAATGTGGATCAGAGGGGGTTTTTTCAGTGCGGGGGGGGCCATCCCTTTTCCCCAAGGAGAAACCCCCCTGTCCAGGGGGAAAAATGGAACGACTGACCCCTTTTTCAAGATGAATCAGGGGTGGAAAACGGCCAGAATTTCCCCCAACCAAAATTTCCTTAGGCCCTCAGACTTTCAAACAGCCCATTTAGCCTCACCCAAAACTGTGAGAAAGGGTCGGTTCAAACTACCTGCCTCAGCCACTTTCTGATGCTGCCCCCCCACCCGTCCACAATCTGTGACAGTTTCTCCATCTCCACCAACCATCTTTCCAGGGGGGTATTTCCACCCCCCTCCCACTCTGTCATTGTGCCACGTTGACCATGCTGTTTCGTGGCTGCGCCCTGCCTCCACACTTGTCATTGTCCCACTCGTGGGCCCCTCCTGTTTTTGCCACCTTTTGAAAGTGATTGTGCACTGCCCGGGCCTCATCTGCTGCTGTGGCTGCGCCGTGAAACTCCACATGTTTCATTGTGCCACTCTGTGGCCTATCCTGTTTTTTCCACCTCCAGAAGGGATTGTGCCACTTCTGACCCTTGCGCTGCTGTGGCTGCTCCCGTGCCCTCCACACTGTCATTGTCCCCAATGTTGACCTCATGTGCTGCTGGGGCTGCTCCCGTACCTACACTGTGTCTTGCCCCCACCTGGGGGCCTACCCCTTTTTTTTCCCACCCCCAGAATGTGATTGTGCCACTGTTGACCTCTTTGGCTGGGGGGGCTGCCGTGACTACACTCTGTATTGTGCCACTGTTGCCCTCTGCTGTGCTGTGGCTGCTCCGTGCCCTCCACACTGTGTCATTGTCCATCTGTGGCCTATCCTTTTTTTTTCCACCCCCCAGAATGTGATTGTGCCATCCCTAAACCTCTGCTGCGCGTGGCTGTCCCGTGACCCCCACACTGTGTCATTGCCCCACTCTGGGGCCCTATCTGTTTTTGCCCTCCAGAATGTATTGGCCCTGTTGACCTCATGCTGTGTGTGGCTGCTGCTGTGCCCTACGACTCGTCATTGTCCCACTGTTGACCTCATGTGCGGGGTGCGTGCCCTCCACACTGTGTATTGTGCATCTGGGGGCCTACCCGTTTTTGCCACCTCCAGAATGTCATTGTGCCACTGTCTGACCTCATGCTGCTGTGGCTTCTGCCGTCACCTCCATGCTCTGTCACTAGCCGCCGTCACCTCCACGCTCTGTCATTAATGTTGCCACCTGAGCTCTCAGCTTGTTTTTTTCCAGCTTTCTCTGGCATGACTTATCAGGCAACATTCCCGTTTCAGTTTTGTGGTCAGTTTTGCCCTCTTAAGTGCCCAGGGAATTTTATAGTGAAGGATTCTAAGAGTGGCGGCAGTCATGTGCGTGTCATACTAAAACACAACATTGTATGAAGACCAAACCAAGCCTCCCTGCATATTTAAGATTGGCACAACGTTTACAGCACCCTGCAGGCTCTGTGCAGCCTGGAAATAGCTGTTTTTTAATGTGATTCATCCTGAAGTAATTCTGAACAAAGTTATTTTTTGCCGAGAAATTCGGCGAAGTGAACGAAACGAATTTCGGGAAATTCGCCCATCTCTATCGATGACCATTAAAGTCTATAGGAGAGGAACAACTCCTTCATTCTTACACCCAAACAGGGATGGAGAAGCTGGAATTAACATCCACAACAGTCAAATGGATACGTGCTAAATCTTAGGCAAAAACACTTAGGTTTTAAAAGCCCACAGGGAAAAAAAAACACAGACCATTCACTATCCCTGTCTTGCACCACAGCATGACCCTTAAACCTGCATGACCCACAAATTAAAAAGTGCCAGAAGGCAGTATGATATGAACCATCATTTTACTTGAACTGGACATTGAATATCCCTGTCCTGGAACACAGCATGAACCCCCAAACCCTGCATCCCCCAAGATTAAAAAGTGCCGGAAAAAAAAGGATTCTTTCAACCACCTTTTTTAGTTAAAAATGGACATTAACTATATCTGTCCTGTACCGCAGTATGACCTTTAAAACCGTTGATCCCCAAAATTTAAAAAAAGTGCGGGGGAAAAAGGAGTCTTTCAACCCCCATTTTAGTTAAACTGGACTTTGATATACCTGTTCTGTACCACAGTATGACCATTAAACCTGTTACCACGATTAAAAAGTGGGGGAAAAGGAAAAGTCTTTGAACCCCATTTTAGTTGAATGGACTTTGACTTTTCCCTGTCCTGGACCCGTAAACATTAACTGTTGCCCCAAACAAATTAAAAGTGCCGGGAAAAAGGAGTCTTTGAACCCCATTTTATTTTCACGGGACATTAATAATCTGTCCGTACCGCAGAAGCCCATTAAACCGCATGACCCCCACATTTAAAAAGTGGGGAAAAAAAGGAGTCTTTCAACCCCATTTTATTTTCACGGGGACATTGATATACCTGCCCCGGGGCCAAAAGTATGACCCTTAAATTTGGGTTTGACCCACAGATCAAAAAATTGGTGTTTTTTAATTTCGTCCGAAACACCCCATAAGTAATACAAAGGGTCCTAATACCCCCAAAAAAACCTTCTTAGTTGAAAAAGGCCATTTGCCCCCCCTGGTTTCTGGGGTTTGATTCCCACCCCAATCAATTCAATGGTTTCAGTTTCCTCCAAGACCTTCTTCAGGGGATTAGGGACAGACTCCCCTGGAGATCAAATGTTTGGGGCCCCCATAGTAAACCCCAAACCCCCAAAAAATTTTTAACCTCAAATTGTGCAATTTTGTCCAGCCCTGGAGACCTTTTTGACAAAAACTTAACCTCACAAAAAAAAATCACCTTTTTAAAAATTTCTGATTTTTTAGGAAATTTAAAAAGTTTTTCCGGGATTCCCTTTTTAATGGTGAAAACCCAGTGTGCTTCAGCCATCGGGTTAACACGGGGGGTCCAGCTGCCAGAGGAGACTTACGTGGGTTGGGGTTTGAGACCCCAGGCTGCGTTTTGTAATCTTTTTAAAAACGGGGGTTTCCAGTGCCGGGGGCCGGAGTTACGTGAGTGCGGTGGAGAAAAAAGCTGGCGTCCTTTCATCTATTTCCCCCGGAAAAAAAATTGCCCTTTAAAGCAGCAAACGAAAACGGGTCTTTGTGAACCCAGAGTGGGAAGTGTGAGAAAGACCCCCGTCTTCTTAAATTTACCGTCAAGCCCGGGGGTGCACTTCCCCCCTCCATAGGCCCCAATTTGGGGTTCATTGGGAAATTTTACTTGGGGGGTTAACGCCCCTGTTCCCCCCGGGGGTCCCCCTTTTTTTTGGGGCATTTTTTTTTCTCATTTTCCCTCAACGTGCGGAGGAAATTGCCCTCTTTTCTTTTTTCTCTGCCCCTTTTGCTCCATACTCCTGCCCTTGAATAACCTACTTTTCTGGCCAAGTTTCCCGTACTTCCCTCGTACAATTAAAGAAGAATTTTTTTACCAGCTATTTTGTACAGGGCAATTTTTTTTAGTATTTTAATTCTAGAAAAAACATTTTAAAATAGGAGGGAAATCCCACCATTTCTTTGTTTCTCTTTTTTAATTGTTTTTAAAGGGGTTTTTGTTTTAAATTACGGGGGAATTTGTAGCTATTTTAAAAGATCTTGCAAAAACAAATCATTTTTTGCAAAATGTGTCCATTAACAGTGTCCTACCTTTTTCCTTTTTCTGACAGCACCATCCCCTTGAGCCACCCCCTTGAAAATTTTGTGAATAAAAAAATGTCTGTTAAAAAAAACCCACTTTTTTTTTTAATAATAGGACCTTTTTAGTTTTGCTGATTTCACAGCAAAATGCCCCCAAAAATTCAAAAAGGGGGCCCATGAGCCATTTTGACAATTTTTGAAAACAAATGCTTTTTAAGAAACAATTTTTTTTTAAAATTAGGACCTGTTATAGCTGCATGTCACGGGCAAATCCCCCCCAAAAAATCAAAACATGCCCCTTGACCCCATTTTTTGACAATTGTGAAGAAAAAATGTCTTTTTAAAAAACAACATTTTTTTTTGAATAGGACCTGTAGTTTTTCCCTTGCTTTTTCAAAGCAGAAATGCCCCAAAAAAAAATTTAAATTAAAATATGATTTCTCAGCCACTGTTAAAAGTTGTGAGGGGGGGAAAGGGCACTTAAAAAGCCAAAATTTCTTTTTCCAAAGGACTTTTAATTAAGCGTATCTACAAAAACATGACCCCAAAAAACCCAATGCGAAAAATTCAAAAAGATAAAGTAAAGTAAATGGAATCCCGGTGTTGTCTTTGAAACCTTGCTGCTTTTACTTTTCCCCTTCCCCAGAAAAAACCGGGAAAAATTTTGAACTTTTGGGGGAACCGAAAATTAAAAATTGCAGCAAGAAAATGTCTTTTTAAAAAAAAAAACCTTTCCCAAAAAGGCCCAAATTTCGTTTGAAGGGGGAATTTTGAAGTGGGGGGAAAAAGGGCCCAAATTTTAATCGGTGACCTCGGCATTGGGGCCAAAATCTTCAGAGATCCATGCCGGTTTATCTTGTTGAAAGTCAAACGACCCACTTTTTATCTGGGGGAAGCCGGATGCTTTTGTCTGTAATAAATCCCCCAAGCTGTGCTTAAAGGGGTGCCTAAGATATGAGCTGGCTGTTTGGGGCGGGAAAAACACCTCTATGGGTGGGGGGGCGAGCTCGGGCCTTTCGTCCTTTTTTTGGATCCCAAAAAGAAAATTGGCCCCCGAACAAAACCCCAAAAAAACCATCGGTGGGGGAGCCCGAGATAGTCGTGGGCCATGATTTTAAAAGCTGGTCTCTGTGTTTTTGGATGTTTTGCCCTGAATTGCTTGCTTTGGTGAGGTAAAAAAAATAAAGATTGCCAGGGGGTCAACATTAGGTTTCTGCCCCCTTCCCCTCCCGGCTGCTGAGGGGCCGCTAGGGGGCCTTTTGGGTCTCTCTACTGCTGCCCACTCGTGATGTTTTTCCCCACCGTGACATTTGGGGAAAACGTGAAGGCAGACGCAACAAAAGTCCCCAAATTTGATCAATCGAAAGGGGTTCCATTTCCTGCTTTTTTATTTCTCTTTTGGGGGGGTGGAAGGAAAAAAAATTTTGCGGGAGTTTTGTTTTGTACCGGGGATCCAGGGGGGGGGCCCCCCAGTAGCTGTTGTTTTTTTTTCAGGGCCCTTTTAATCCCGAGGATCTTGTTGGAGGAAAAATGGAGCACCCAAGCATCATGTGAGGGGATGGAGCCTTGATTTTCCCCCAAACCCTTGGCTCGAGGGGAATTCCCCCCAAATCATCTTTCTTCTTCCTCCCCCCCCCTAAAATTCACGCCAACCTTTTTTCCCAAAAGGCAGGGGGGGGTCGGTAATGTGGGTTTGTCTGGGGGAATCCCCTCCTCCTCCGTTTCCTCCGGCTTAAAACCAAGCCCTGATTTCCCTTTCTTTTTGGAGGGCACCCTGAGAGCTGAGGGCCCCCCGCCTTGCATTAGCCCGGGATCCCGAACCAACCCCAAATTTAAAAGACCTTTAAAAAATTGGGAAAAACTGTCGGGGGGCCTGGGTAAATTTAAAGGGGAGGGGGGAAAAGGCTACGGTTGCATCTGTGTCCGTTTTCCTCCTCCCCGGGGCTGGCGGGCCCTGATGTTTAAATTGCCCAAACCGATGGGGCCAAAAAAATTTTAAGATCCAAAGGGGGTTTTGGGGGAAAAGGGAACGTCCGTAATTTTGGGGGGCACATTTTAAAAAAAACCTGGCAAGGATGGGGAAAGGCCCCTTTTAACCCTGCCTCCACTCCCCTTTTTGGTTTTAAACCCCCGAAAACTGGTTTTGGCCTTGCGCTGTCCCACAATGCCGGCCCCCATTTTGGAGGGGGGAAAATTCCCAGATGTTGCCACGTCAAAAATGAGAGGGGGTTTGACGGGGGGGGCCCGGGGCTGACGTGAATTCGAAAGGGCCCGGGACGAAAGCAGGGTGCGAAGGGGCAGAAGTGCAAACTCAGCCCCTCGGACCTTCTTCAGCAGGCAGTCCAGCCCCCGGGGGGGGGACCCTTTAGAAATTTCTGGACGAAAAGGGGTTCTTTGAAAACGGGGGCCGGGGAAAGGGGGATGTGCCCCAAAGCAAACCAAATCTTAAGGGCGGGCAGCGATTTCCCCCAATTTATGCACCCACCCTTGCCTGGCAAAAAGGTTTTCTTGGCCCCAAAGGCCCAGGGCCCCGGTCTCATTGCGAAAGGGGGGCCGCCCACAGCTCCTGACCTGGTGGTGGACGGTCCCCAAAGGGACGTTTAAATTTTCAACAGGCCTGGTTTCTCTGGGAACGTGAGGGCCACCAGAGGCACCTTGCGCCATCCCTGGGGTTTTTAAAGAGCATGCGCCGAGTTTTGAAAAACCCCACCGTCCCCCCCAGGCCCACACCCACCCAGCTCACCCAGTGAGCTTCCCCCAGAGATTTTTAAGGGGGCCTTGGGCCCGGTCCCTTTAAACTAGTCCATTTTCGGTGGTGGGGAGGATTTTCCCCGGGACCAGAGGGCAGAAAAACTTTGCTTGAAAAATTTTGAGGGACACGGGGCTGGCCAGGGGCGGGGGGAAGCTTTTCTGGCAAAAAAAAATCCCTTCCCGGCCGGCATTTTGGTATTGGGGGCGGGGAAAAAGGGGCCCAGGGACGTGGCGGAACCCATCTGTGTCCTCCAGAGGGAAAAGGGAAAATTTTTCCCAAAGGGCCCAAAAGGGCTGGCAATGCCAAACTTTGGGGTTTTTGGGGTTTTTTTGGGGAGGGTTTTGGGTTTTTTAAAGTTTTTTTTTCTGTTTCCCAAAACCCGGGAAGGGACAGAAGGGGGGGGGGGCCTAGATGGCCACTGTATGGCATGCAGGCCCATCAAACGGGGGGGAAAGGAAAAAGGGGAAAGGGTTTGGTTTCTGGTGGTGCTGGTGGTACTCGGGCGACGGTGGGGGGCTGAAGGGGGAAGGCTGATTTTGATCATGACTTTTGAGAGACATGGGCAGCTGAGGAACGTTGATGGTGGCGGAGGGAAAGGGAAGGGGGTGGAGACAGAGGGGGTGAAAAGTGGTTTGGGAAACCCGGTTTTCGGTTGGCCTTTTTTGGCCAAGTTTGCCTCCCTTTCAACTTTATGATTTGCTGCATGTTTAAATAGAATGTTGGTGGGGGTTAAAAAACCCAAGTTTTTTGTCTCTACTTATGCGTTTTTTTCAAAGGCGGCATATGACATCCCCTGGGTGGGAATTTAGGGTTGCTCAAAAAAAAAGGCCCAAGCTTGAAAAGGTCCTGGACCTTTTTGATGGCGATAAGGAGGGCCCGGGGTTTTTTTCGCTGACCGTGGTGGCGGGGAAACATAAACAGCGGGGCTTCTGCGACCGCCCTCTTTCCCTTTTTGAGGCCGGGGCCCCTACTGCACTACCCCCTCGTCTTCCTCCTCGTCCCGTGATTGAAGCGCTCGCAAGCAAAAATTCTGTGAAAAGACCTTTTTGGACCACAATGTCGTATTTAAACTTTATCAACACAGGGGGACTTCGTCGTCCTGAGATTCTGCAACCAGGAGGTGCGGGCTACAAAACCCCAAAAGGGGGTGCAAAGGGTTTTCCGACCGGCCCCGGGGTTTTTTCCGATTGACCGGGTTCCCCTTTTCCTCCCCGATAGCATCAGTAAAATGGGGGTCAGAGCCCGGGGAAAATCATCCTCTTTTGGGATCTTGATTTTTAACATGCCCTTTTGACCCCAAACCCCATTTTTCATCAAAGCGGGCTTTTGAAAATTTAATTATCCACAGTGGGGGTTCACGAGGGGTTTACTTTGGGGTTTCCTTCCCCTTCATGTTGGGCGGATGTGATGATGCTGATGACGACATTTGTGGGGCCCCTGAGGGAGGACGAGGAGGTAAGAAATGCCTGGATGCAGGTTGCATTAACCACTGAAGAACCGGGGTTGGCCCAAAGCTGTTTTTGATTTTCCCGGATTCACAGGGCCCCCGGGCCCCAGCGGGGTGACAGGCCTGGGGGTCCTGAAACCCCACCCCAAACCGTGGCTTGCGTGTTTTCGCCACACTGGAAGGAGGGACCTTCTCTGTACCTCTACCTCCATGTCTTACCTCTCTCTTTGTTCGCTTACCCCTGCATTTTTTACTCCATGTTAGAAAGATAAATTTGGGAGGGCTTTGGAAAAAGTTTTTGGGAAAGTCCCCTTATTAAAAGAGGCAAAACACAACTATTCTCAAATCCCCCCAAATTTTAAAAAAAAAATTGCGGATTCAAAATTTTAAAGCCCAAGGGGGGCCTAAACAAAAAAGCTTTGGGCCCGGGCAAAAAGTGCAAAAAAAAAAAAAAAAACGTATCTGAAATGTTATTTCGGATTTAAAAAAGGGAAAATTTTTTGGGCCCCCCTAATCAATTCACCCCGTGGTGGGCTTCACCAAAAATTGGCCCGGATTTAAAATTTTAAATGCAAGGTGGCCCCTATCAAAAAAATCTTTGGAAAGGGCAAAAAAATGCAAAAAAAAAACCCTTTTCTGAAAAGTATATGGATAATAAAAAAGGTTTTTTTTTGGGACCCATCAATTCACCTGTGGTGAAATACACAATTGCTGGGATTCAAATTTAACTGCAAAAGGGGGCTCTAAACAAAACTGGACTGATCAAAAGTTCCAAAAAAAAAAACGTATCTGAAATGATACGGATAATAAAAGGTTTTTTTTTTGGGGACCCCATCCCAAATTAACTGTGGTGATACACAAATTTCTGGAAATTTAAAATTTTAAATGCAAGGGGGCTCTATCAACAAATCTGGATGGGCCAAAAAAATGCCAAAAAAAAAACCTACTGAAATGTATACAGATAAAAAAAGGTATTTTTGGGCCCCACCCAAACCCGTGGTGACCCCAAAAAATTGCTGGGTTAAAATTTAACTTTTCAAGGTGGCTCTATCAAAAAAGTGGATGGGCAAAAAATGAAAAAACACGGGATCTAAATGGGTTTCGGATTTAAAAAAAGGTTTTTTTTTGGGACCTATCAATTCACCCGTGGTGACTACACAATTGCTGGGGTTTTAAATTTTTAACCCCGCCCAAGGGGGGGCTCTAAAAACAAAAATTCCCGGACTGATTTAAAAATGCAAAAAAACACGTATCTGAAAAGTATAGGTAAAAAAGGTATTTTGGAACCCATCAATTTAACTGTGGTGATACCAATTGCTGGATTCAAATTTAAAATGCAAGGGGGGCTCTTTTCAAACAATTTTGGAAATGGGGAAAAAATGCAAAAAAAAAAAAACCCCCTTGAAAAGTTTAAAGGATAAAAAAAGGTATTTTTTTACACCTTTCAACCTGTGGTGACTACACAAATTTTGGGGTTTAAAAAATTTTAAATGCAAGGGGGCTCTTCAACAAAGGGTGGACTGGGGGAAAAAATTTAAAAAAAAAACCTTTTGGAAATTTTTTACTGGTTTTAAAAAAAGGGGGAGTTTTTCCCTAAAAAAATAAAAAACCTGCAGTTACTAGGGAAAAAATGTGGGATCCTAATATAAGTTCAGGCTGCCCCCTTTTCCCAAATAATATTTCAACCCGTAAACTGTTTTTAAAAATTAAACTTTTGCAAGCAATGTCGGCAATTTCAATTCCAGTATTCTTTAAAGAGCTTGTCTGTGTTCGCCCCCCCGGGGCCCCCCCCCCCCCCCCCTGCTCTCCCCGTGACTTTACAGGGGTGAATTCTCCCTTTTAAAAATTTTCTGCCCAAACCTAAAAATCTGCAATTCTCTGATTTTAACTAAGTTCTAAGGATCACAAATTAAAAAATAGAGCTGTCTCTGTGAACAAAAAAAAGAAAATTTTTGCTGAGCTGGGTTTTCACAGAGGCAGAGCGAAATTCCCACTGCTTTAAGATAATGACAAACCTGATTTATGAAAAAGGGGAAAGGGTTTTTCAAAGTAAAACGAGGTTTAAATTTTATTTTTCCCGCCCCAAAGCAAAAATAACATCCCCCGGGCATGACGGTTTGCACACAAAATCTCACCTGCTTAAATTTTGTAAGCGGAATTTTCCCGGTTGGGCCCAAAAAAGACAGGGGAAAAAAAAAAAAAAAAAAAAAAAAAAAAAAAAAAAAAAAAAAAAAAAAAAAAAAAGCCCCCGAAAATGGGGCGTATTAATAGATTATGCCCCCGATTTTAACCTAAATTATCCCCCATGATCTAAAAAAACCCATTTAACGTAAATACCGTGCCGATTTCAACTTTGTCAATAATAATCGCTCAACACTAATTACAATTCAAGTACACGTCTACTTGTTTGACAAATTCTCCCTTTGGAAATTGTCTTTGATAGCAAAATTAGAAAAGAGGATTTAGGATCAATTCAATACTATTAATGCCATAGCAAATGAGACAAGATGGCTACTCTTACTATTGTGTACAGTTGAAAACAACCATTGCAAAATTAGCTGAATCCTAACCTAGTGGGATGGATTTGCTCTTTTTGTTTCACCCTGGTTAAGTTTGTTATCGTTAGTGAATTGTATCATCCTCACCAGAAACTGTAATGGTGATCATAACATGGTGCTGAAGATTTTTGGGGCTTACAGTGCATTGTTTAATTTACTGTATTTACACACCAAGCACTCCCCACCTAAAAAAGAAAAATAACTTGGACAATCTAAGCCACAGTGCTCTAATGAAAGTTTATCATGTGAATGAAAGGTAATTAAAGGTAATTTAGTAAATTATAGGCTTTTCAAATAGATAGATAGATAGATAGATAGATAGATAGATAGACAGATATTGTAAGAGTGAAGTCTACTAATTTACTTGATCTAGTAATATTTTTTTCTTTCACTAAATGTCATACCTATTATGAAAAAATTGCAAATTGTTTTTCCACTAGAATGACTCAGAAAGCGGACTGAAAATTTGTATTCCCACAAATCATGCCAATGATTGAAATTAATGAGAATATCCAGCAAAGACATTTCAATCCATGCACATCTGCTGTCCTCAATTTGACCTGCTATGGAAGATTTAATCTATTATGATGGACGTAGTTTTCATGAGATCAGCAATCTGAAATGTGCTAAAAAATGTGACTTCCAAAATTTAACTGTTAGATACTGAGTGCTTTCTTTGAAACTAAGCATACTGAGTCTTCCTAAAGTTTACCTCCCATATTCCCAAAATGTATCTCCCCTTTACCCTTCCCATGTTAGTTACCCTTTTGCAGTTAGAAGAACCCAGAAGCAATCGTTAGCATAATTTAAATATTTTTGTCCAGTTTGTTTTTATCTGCCTTACAAACTCTTAGTTATTTGTGGATTTTGTATGTCATTGATGAAAACTATATATGAAGCATTGCACTTGCAGTGCTAGGCAATTCAAACCAAAAACCATACTGCAGATTGAGAAGGCAATGTACAAGCACCATTTCAGATACAGTAAGGTGCAAAATGTTTCTGAGAAATAGCCCCTAGCCTCGGATTAGACAGCTGCAAAATTTCTGAATTCTGTACTATTATCACTTTCAAATGAGCAAAGTAGCTATAAATTAATTTGTTCATTATAGTAATTAAACAGGAAATGGTAATTACAGACCTTATATTTTTCATTTTGGACAATAAAGTCATAAAGATATGTCTGGAGTAGATATGGAGATAAAAAGAAATTCAAGTGAAAGGCCAAGTGGAATAAAGGCAGAGTATTTGTTACAAGGTGATTTATTGCTGCCACAGCTGTCTGGGAGGTTGACCACTCTCGCCCAAAGGACTGTGGGCACAATCAACCCCTTTCCACCGCAGCCAGTTTTGACCTCTAAGACAAAGTCCCATTTTTCAAATCTGACATATGTCCCTTTATGTGGGAATAACTTTTTATCCATGTGACTCAGAGACTATTTACTTTTAACACATTGTGCTTAAACTTAGTAATATATTTTGATCGATACAGTCCTTATTATTAAAAATGTAAGAATGCTATTTGTCATTTTCAAACTTCAAAGATTTATGCATGTAAGACATATAGTTATACCACACAAAATAGTTTATAACTAGCATCTACCATATGTCTACTGTATATCGGCATCATTTTTTTAAATATCTTTTTATTTTTTATGACGGTAGAGGGCTTATAATTTTAGTAACAATTTTTAAAATTTTCAAGAAAAATTGCAGCACAGATTATTTTTTTAAGACCAGTCCAGTTCTGATGTGGCTTTGAGGGCCCTATATATAAGATACCCCCACAAACGACCACCTAAAACTGTTCCCTAAAACTATTCAAAACAGCATCTAGGAAGTCTGTTAAACCTCTAGGTATTTCACAGACATTAAAGCTAAGTGCAGGTGAAATATTAAAATGTCACTTTTTTTGGAAGATTTTCTATTTCCATCCATTATTTAATGGAATACAATATATGTTACTGAGAAAATGCAGCTCAACATTGATTCCCCAAATTATTCCGTTTTTAGAAATATCCCATATGTAGCCCCTTGACTCAACCACAACTCTCAGAATAGGTGGAGCACCTACTGGATTTTGGGGTCTCATTTTCTTTAGTACATTTTTTATGCACCACTTCAGGTTTGTGGACACCTTAAGGTGCTAAAACTTAATAAATACCCCTAAAAAGACCTCATTTGTTTGTCAATGATATCAGAACACCATGTTATTCTTCATATATTTATTTTGGCAGCTTAAAGATGTTTACTCAGGGCCTGGTTGGACTCCCAGACGCCAAGAATCTCTGAAGTTATTGTTTTAATAAAAAACTACCTGGCAATGGAGAAAGTAGAAGTGGAACTCGCCAAAACTTCTGAAACAGAGAAGTTTTTTGCTAAATGGAATATCTTTATTTGTAACTTTTTGGATACGGGGGAGATCAAACTTTTGGTGACCCCTTTTCGGTACACCAAGTGGTATCTAAATGGAGAGTTGGGAGGCACACTGGATAAGCTCAAGATATGAGGAACTGAGTGGTGGACCAAGTCCTCTTCTTTGATTTACGGTGGTAATGCTCGACACCTACAATTTGGGGGATCTCAATATATGGCTGGTTCCTTTTACTTCTTTTTTTTTTTTCAATTAATAATTCCTGAAGGTCATGTATCTTCTCTGGGTAGAGGACGGGCTTCTGGTGCAAAATGTAATAATTCTAAATTTTTGTGTTGTCTTTGTTATTACAGTTTTTGATTCAGATATATGGACTTATAGGACCTTGAGAGCACTCCATTGGTTTTGAGATTTACGGCATTGGTTTTGGTTTTGAGATTTACGGCATTATATGCTGGCTCTCGCTCTTTTTTTTTGGCCCATAGTATATTTAAGCTCACAAAATAATTATAAATCCCGGTAAAGATTAACCTTTATTGATATAAATTAAAAACTCTATAAATCCCTAATAATTTTCTCAAGATATGTAGTTCTAGTACTCAAAATCACCCCTATACTTGCACTCCTCTAAAAATAGAGTAATCTAAACACCATCAACATTTGGACCAAAAGAAAAAAGTCTTTTTAAACCTCAAGGACTGCACCAATAATTTATCACAAAAACATTTTACCATAAAAAAATGTTCAAATCGCACCCAAAAATTTCATAAAGGGGAAAACAGTTTTTTGTGCACCTCGATTGAACCAAATTCAAGGGATTCCCCAGGGTCCCAAAAAGGGTCAAAGGGGGCTAGAAGGAAAAAGGCATTTTAAAAATTCACCCTATCCGGTTTGGGGCGAAGTCCCAAAAAGTGGACCCCACTTTGGCGGCATAAACAAAAGTTGCCAAATTGGGGAACAATCCAAAATTTGAAATTTTTTTAAATGTCACAATAAATTGGGGAAAAAAAAAAAAAATGCCCCAGAGCTTAAAATCCTTTGGACTTTTAACAAATCCCGCACTTTCCCGCAAATGCGGTTCTTGGGGCAAAAAATTAAGTTAGCTTTGAATGAGAGGGGGCAATTTTTAAAAATTCGTTCGAACTTTTCCCTTTTCCAAGTTGGTGGTATGCAGTCCCCCCTTTTTAAAAGGGTGGACTCTGCACCATTAAAAGAACGGGCCGGGAAAATTGCCATTCATTTCAACTTTGTAACGACGGGGTGTGGCTCCTCTGGACCACCGCAAGGGTGGTATTGGCCAGCCAGGAGGGGTCAAGTAGCCCCGGGTTTTTCACCAGAGTCCGCGAAAGGGCGGATGGATTTTTCTGCGGGAAGTCCTCCAGGTCGTACCCCTGGTGCCTAGCTTGAGGGGCAGCCGATACAGAATCAAAAGCGAAACTCGTTTAAAAGGTCGGGCCAACAGGTCGGGCAGGCGGTGGAATTGGGTCAGGTAATTAGCAAAATGGTGGGGTCTTGGAAAGGGAAAATGAGAACGGGGGGAAAAATTATGACGGGAATAAAAAATTTTAAAAGGGGGGAAATTTAGAACAGGGGGAAATTAATGAACAGGAATAAATGAAAAAAATTAAACGGGGGAAATTGATGAACGGGAATTTAATTTTAACGGGGGGAAAATTTTTAAACAGGGGAAATTGATGAACGGGTAAAGGGGGGGCCCCCCCTTTTTTCCACCTTTAAAGGGGGGGTTTCCCCTTTTTCCCCTTAACGGGAGGGCCTCCCCTTTTTCCACCTTTAAACAGGGGGGGCCCCCCCCTTTTTCACCTTTAACGGGGGGGGGGCCTCCCTTTTTTCCACCTTTAACAGGGGGGGGCCCTCCCTTTTTTCCACCTTAACAGGGGGGGACCTCCCCTTTTTCCACCTTACAGGGGAGGGCCTCCCCTTTTTCATTACAAAGCCCTTTTTCATTTTGGCTTCTTTTTTTTTCAAAACCCAAGTTTTTTTTTCCCATTAAAAAGGAAGGCAAATCCCCTTTTTTCCTGTGGTTTTGGTCCCTTCAGTTCAAGTTCCATACGCGCATTTGAACAAACTGGGGTAAAGCGAACTGGATTCAAACCACCACGTTTATTCATGAGTGTTTTATTGTCCTGCTGTCCTCCTCACGGTCTTGGTTGCAGAGGCTTACCGCTGAAAAAAACTGCCTGCCACTCTCCCCATCAATATGCAGGGAACAGGGGGTCTTCCCACCTCTTCGTTTCCCAAATAGTCTGATGTCCCCAATTGTTCGTCCTGCTGTATAGTGGCGTGGCCCGACCAATAGTGTCTCTGGGTGGGGAACCGGGTGGGACAGTGGAGGGTTTTAAAAAAGGGAGGGCCCCTGAACCCTCCCGGGGCCTGTAACTAAAGGGGTTTTTCTGACGTTCCCCGCTCTTGGGTGGGGTTTTTTAATGTATTGGGAGGAATGGGGATTACCAACCCCAAACAAGAAACATTTGGGTTTTGAACAGACACGGCTGCTGATGCCCCCCCAGTTCTGGGCCTCCCCCGGGGACCCCCGCTGCGAGTCCCCTTTCTGTGCTGTGACCTGTGCCTGCTCCGGAATGTTTTTTTCCACTGCCACCGCTTGTGAAGAGCCCGCCCCCCTTTGTCTGCATTTGTTTTTTCTAAAAAGTACAGACTTGTTTAATGAAGTACTGTTTATGATAAATACCACCCTGTATTTGACTCCAAATGAAACCCACTAACAAGCTTGGGTTTCCCTTGGATTAAATTGCGCTCCCCAATTGGCCAGGGAAAAATGAACTTGTATGTTTCGTTTTTAAAAACATGTGTATTTTTTTTTAATATAAAAGAAAAAAAGGCTTAATTAACCTTCGGTATAATTATGCCCGGCAAATTTCTTCTTTTGGGGGTGAAAAGAACTTTTTTTTACTAAGTTCAACTGCGAAAAAAAAAAATTAGTTAACCCTTGGATTAAATTGCACAAAAGAAATGTCTGCCAAAAATTACCAGCTTTGTCTTTTTAAAAGGCGGTATTTTTAGGAACACAAAAACAGAAAAACGTATTAATTTTGGTTAATTATGCTACAGGCAAATTTTTCTTTGTCGGTGAAAAAGAACGTTTCTTTTTGTGACCCAAAAAGCAGAAAAAGCTTAAATTTAAAACCCTGATTAAATTTTCGCAAAAAAATGGCAACCCAAAAAATTTAATGGTATTTGGATTGTAAAAAAACTGTTTCTTTAACTGAATCACAGCAACAGGCTTAGATAACTTGGATAGTCAAAGTGCTCAAGAACTGGGTTAAATGTATTGCAGTGAAATGGGTGCACACTGGATTCAGTTCCAATACTCCAAAAAATCAGAATTAGAACATAGAGAAGAGTCTCTGAGACAAGTGTGACCCCCCCAAAAATCGCGTAAAAAAAATGGTTTTTTAGTATGAGATATCATAAACGCAGTGGCAAACCTTCCCTATCAGCACAGTGAAGGAGTTGAGCGCCAGGTCGGGCCGACTATAAGTGGTGTAAATCACGAATCCCCCCGGTCTCTGATTGGGTTACTTGCACATGTCATGTAGGCTACGCCCTTTTTCCTCCCGACTTTTTTGCCCAGAACGCCATGTCTCGCGCCTTTTTTCAATCAAAACACGCTTTGTTCCCGCGAATCACCCCAAACTTTGCTTCGCAGAATGAAATTTTTCCTAAAATTTTAAACGAATTCCACTTCGTTAGAATCAATTCGCCCATCTCTTGAATGGGTGGTTCCACAACGCCCGCATATTGCGGTGCGTGCTATACCCTTAAGGTCAATATCAGACCAAAATGTTGGATTGACATCTGGGTCATTAAAAATATAATTTATTATTGAATAAAGAAACAACCTAATGGCATCTAACAATAGTGTGCTGTGGATATTTGTTAATGCTGCTAATTATGAACACTAAGGTCAAATGGGTAGAGCGTCGTTAAGGGAAAGAGTTCTGTATGTACCATAAATGCAGAAAAAGCAGAAACTGCACATCCATATGTTATATATTTTTGATTTGCTGAAGTAAAATTTATAAAAATGAACCAGCTCTCAGTATACATTTTGCCTTGATCCCAGCTCTCTACCCATTTGGTCCAGCTATTTTTGATTAGCAAGAGTCCGCATTACCTTAACTTGGTTTTGATCAGAAAAAGAGAGTAATTTAATTGTTGTTTTCTTATGATCTCAAAGGATGTGTCCTGTCCTAAAGGTAGCTGCCTAGGCATTTGCTGTATAAAAGACCCTGGGCAACATCTATGAATTTGCATGCACAATTTTTGTAACTCGCCACCGACACACCAGTTCTTAATAGATCTAGAGGAGTATATAATATGACAGTATGAATGAAAGTGTCATGCGGCAAACAGTTTTAGCACACAACACTCAAAACTGGCGCATAAAGTGTTATGTGCCAAACTTTGTATGGCAGTTTCACACAAAACTTTGGCAGATTAAAATGTGTTGTAAGTTTTGCAGTACGCCTGTTAATACATCTATAGAACCGGCAATATATGGCAAATAAAATGGCGAAGGCAAATTCATAGCTGTCGCCCCTGGTGCCTGGAGCGAGCAAAATGGCTAGCTGTGAGACGGCTATGCATGTGAATGAGGAGGGTGGCTCTTGTGGCAGTAATTTGCATTTCTATAGAAAATACTGCCACAAATTTGAAAAAGCAAGGTTAGTCTAAAGAAAGTAGCCATAAGACTTGGCTGATTGATAGAAAACATGGTGATAACAAGTCAGTTGGAACAGTAGGAAGGATTATAAAATCCCATTAAAAAGGAAATCTAACATGGACTGTGGAAAAAGATGTTGGTTGTTTCCTGTTTGTTGTGCGTTAAATTTAGTGAACGTCTAAACATAATAAAAGTATTTTAAAAAGAAAATATACAGGTAAACTAAGGTAGAAACCAAAGTGTTACGATAGCAAACTCAAAGGAAAAAGCCCTAAACGGAAAATGCAGAACAAAATAAGTGAAAAACAAATGCTTACAAACAGATGCCAGTGTTTGTGACAGAACTGCCATCAGCTAAGTAATAAAGCACTTAAAGGGGTTATCTCACTAAAAAGATTAGCTTTCAACATGTAGGGAATGGTAGATTTTTCCGAAATCATTGTTTGTTGTTTATTTTGCTTTGTTGGGAATGAGGAGATTTTATCTGCTCTGAGTGCACACAGGTTTCTCTGGTAACTGTCCTGATCTTCCCCTCTCTCTCTCTGCTCTTTGTCTTATTTGATAGCAGTGAGTGACATCACCACAGGGCGGCAAACAAGATACCAGCAGCTTGAGAACAGAGTGTGTTCTCGCTAACAAACAAAGGAGACTAATTACTTGTTAACTCTATATATAACATCTCCTGCTTTCGTGTCAATTAAATTCAAACAGCTGTGAATATGGAGTGGATATGCTGATCCTTTGTTGCCTTGACTGTATATTTTGGCTCATTGTCTGGCTGAAAGACCCAGCCACTACCCATTTTTAATGTCCTGGTGGAGGGAAGGCGGATGTCACTCAGGATTTTACGGTACATGGCTCCATCCATTCTCCCATTGATACGGTGAAATATTCCTGTGCCCTTAGCAGAGTAAAACCTCCAAAACATAATGTTTCAACCACCATGGTTGACAGTTGGGGATGGTGTTCTTTTTCTTCCTCCAAACATGGCGAGTTGAGTTAATTCCAAAGAGCGAAATTTTTGTTTCCTCTGACCACAGCACCTTCTCCCAATCACTCACAGAATCATCCAGGTGTTCATTGGCAAACTTCAGAAGTGCCTGCTTGAGCAGGGGAACCTGCAATGGTTTTCTTAGCGACTGTGGTCCCAGCTGCCTGGAGATCATTAACAAGTTCCCCCTGTGTAGTTTTAGGCTAATCTCTCACCTTCCTCATTATCAAGGACACCCCAGGAGATGAGATTTTGCATGGTGCCCCAGATCGATGTCGATAGACAGTCATTTTGTATTTCTTCCATTTTCTTACTATTGCACCAACAGTTGACTCCTTCTCACCCAGCGTCTTATTTATGGTTTTGTAGCCCATTCCATCTTTGTGCAGGACTATGATCTTGTCCCTAACATCCTTAGAAAGCTCTTTGGTCTTGCCCAAGTTGTAGAGGTTAGAGTCTATCTGATTAATTGAGTCTGTGGACAGGAGTCTTTTATCAAGGTGACTATTTAAGACAGCTGTCTTTAATGCAGGTAACGAGTTGATTAGGAGCGTCTAACTGGTCTGTAGGAGCCAGAACTCTTAATGGTTGTTAGGGAATCAAATACTTATTTCTCTCAGCAAAATGCAAATAAATTTATATAATTTATGCAATGATTTTCTGGATTTTATTTTGGATATTCTATCTCTCAATGTTAAAATTAACCTACCCTTAAAATGATAGACTGTTCATATCTTTGTCAGTGGGCAAACTTACACAATCAGCAAGCAATCTAATAATTATTTCATTCATTGTATATACATTATCTCACATGTTTGTAAATATTGTATTATATCTTTTAATGGGACAACACTGAAGATATGACACTTTGATACAATGGAAAGTAGTCAGTGTAAAGCTTCTGTAAACTTGGTGTGCTCTAAAAATATCTCAACACACAGCCATCAATGTCTGAACCACTGGCAACAAATATGAGTACACCCCTAAGTGAAAAATGAATAAATTGTGCCCAATTTGCAATTTTCCTTCCACAGTGTCATGTGACTCATTAGTGTTACAAGGTCTCAGGTGTGAATGGTGACAAATGTGTTATATTTGGTGTTATCACTCTTACACTCTCTCATACTGCTCACTGAAAGTTCAACATGGCACCTCATGGCAAAAAAATATTGCTCTATATAAAGATGAACCAAAAAAACAATATTCCTTTAAAAAAAAACTTTTAATAAATCACACTTAAAATATATACCTTAATTTTACAAATAGGGACACAACAAGGGACAGTCTAACTACGCTGTCTCCTATACTCGCTAACATTAATCCCTTAGCAGAGACCCCGCCCCCAAAAGGGCGACCATACACTTCTCCTCTGCTAACCCCTACAATCGACCCTACCTTATCTTATACACACATACCAGGCAGAGCCAGATAACTACATAAGGGCAAGCAGAGGACTAGTAGCAGTGTTATATAGCAATGAAAAAATGGAAATAAAGCGCCAACAATCATATGCGCGAAACAAACCTCAAACGCGTTTCCTCCCAATCTCAGGGACTCCTCAGTGGGTCAGAGACAACATTTCCATATATCAAAATCAATATGTCATATTATTCATTAATTCATGGTCAAAGTGAATCAAAAAAGACCAATATCTCACATCGCTCATCTAAATACAAGATGGGACACTATACACCATCACTACTTTGATGTTCCCACCACATGGAGACACACCAACTCCGTCAGGCACCATACCTCCAGATTACCTCCAAGGGAATTACACTGGAGGTCCAGGTACCTTCATCTTGTATTTAGATGAGCGGTGTAAGATATTGGTCTTTTTTGATTCACTTTGACCATGAATTAATGAATAATATGACATATTGATTTTGATATATGGAAATGTTGTCTCTGACCCACTGAGGAGTCCCTGAGATCGGGACGAAACGCGTTTGGGGTTTGTTTTGCACAAATGATTGTTTGGCGCTTTATTTCCATTTTTTCCTTGTTATATAACACTGCTACTAGTCCTCTGCTTGCCCTTATGAAATAATCTGGCTCTGCCTGGTATGAGTGCTTAGTATAAGGTAGAGTTAATTGTAGGGGTTAGCAGAGGAGAAGTGTGGGGTCGCCCTTTTTGGGGCGGGGTCTCCGCTAAGGGATTAATATTAGCGTTAGAGAGTATAGGAGACAGCGTAGTTAGACTGTCCCTTTTTGTGTCCCTATTTGTAAAATTAAGGTATATATTTTAAGTGTGATTTATTAAAAGTTATTTTTTAAAGGAATATTGTTTTTTTGGGCTTGTATCTTTGATGGTTTATATTCCTGTAATTTTTACATGTGGGAAGTTTATTTCTTGTGTATATATAAAGATGGCCTAAGCTATAAGAAGATTGCAACACCCTTAAATGGAAGGTGGAGGAGCACAAAGTCTCTAACATCCACCAGCTACATGATGTCATTATGGAGGAGTAGAAGAGAATTCCAATGGCTATAACCTGTGAAACTCTAGTGAACTCCATGCCCTCGAGAGTTAAGGCAGTGCTGGAAAATAATGGTGGCCGCACAAAATATTGACACTTTGTGAACAATTTCAGTTCATATGTCATATTTTCAGTTTTGTTCCATGAAAAGATATAGTGCAATATTTACAAAAATATGGGGGGTCCAAAGTATTATGATATGTTAATTGTCAAGTTGATGGGTATGCCTGGTTCTGTTAACAATAAATAACAGGCTACTGGTGCCAAATAAAATCTAAAAAACTTATACTCATCTTACTCCGTTCTCCCTGTTCTTCTGTTTTTTTCTCTGCTCTTTTCCAAATGGTACATCATCAATGCAGCCGCTGATTGACTGTGGAGGTAATATGTCACTCCTTTAAATCACCATTGGGAAGGTAACAGCTCTGAACTGCAATGAAAACTGAGAGGCATGTGACATCTAATTTGAGAAGTAAAGGTAAACAGAAGACTAAAGAGACCCAGTGCTGAAACGGAGAAGCGGGGAAGGATTCGTATATATATATTTTTTTGTTTTATTTGGCACCAGTAGCCTATTTTTTAATGTTTAATGTTTATTTGAACTGGACAATCCTTTAAAGTTTTGCTTCATCTGTGTATGTATATGTTTGTGTGTATAAAATTAGGAAATACTAATTACTATAATAATAGATTTAATAATATTTATTATCACTATTTTTTCATGACAGTTTTTCTTATTTTCACAATTATCATTACACTATAAACATTTAGCTATATGATGCTTATTAATCACTGGTAACAACACGGAATTATTATGTACTCATTAAGCAAAACTATACACACATAGGATTTTCTTAAATATACTGTATAAAAAGTCAATAAAAGTTCCAACTTGCAGTTTGTCTCCTATTCCAGGAGTATGTGTCCAATGTTTAATCTCCAAAGGTTTCACATAGCGATCTCTTCTGCTTGCGACTACCTTAGTCTGAACAGGTATGTGCAGCTTCTCTGCTCTGCTACGTTTCGGGGTCCTCCCCTTTCTCAAGCATGCGCAATGCCTCGTCTATCAGCTTTTTAACTACGTCTACATACAGGTCAAACTACTAGGATAGACAAGGTTGGTATTAAATAAAGTCAAGCCACAATCAATAGCCTCCAAATGGAGAAATAATTAGTTATTAACCAGAACTGCATTGTCAGTCCAGGTAGCTGAAAGTTGAAATATTATCCAATTAGATCTACTTCCCCTGATTAACCTTCTTGTGCACTTCTTGTTTTGGTATAAGAGGGGGAAATGCATCAGGAATTTTTGGATTTTTGTTAGTATTTGCCTCCATATATTTCTGCATTTCTAAAGGAGAGACTGTCAGGCCCAATATCAATAGGGAGATTGTAGGGTCTCCAAAGGGCCAGAGGCAGTTTATTTACCAGGCTGACTTTTTTGGGGCGATGACCCCATTGTTCAGTTCTTACTACAATACTAACCCTACAATGCTAAAGATAGTATTGTAGGGTTAGTATTATAAGTCATTGTTTTACTCCCCTTTTGGTTCAGATTAGAGCCCTGACATTTTCATCTGGTGTATGATCATCTGGTTATGAAGAATGAGAGAAATCTGGTGTTAGTAACCGTAAATGGACAGATTATTATTTCTTGATTTGGATGCTATAGATTGTGGCTTGAAGTTAATTATTACTAACCTTGTATATCCTATTCGTTTGACCTGTGTGTCCAAACTATTTTTGTGTTGTGTTGATTTGAATTTTAGAGTTAATCAATAAAAGTTATGTTTTAGCGATTGCCATTTTCTGATACTGTAATGGTTTGTATTCCATATATATGGCCCTAACACGCTATCTGACTCACCTACATTATTTGTCAGTCGCCAGGACTACGGGATGAATAACGTCATTCTACTGCTTCATGTCCTGGAACATGTCCTGGACTGGAGACGTGGCGACTACATCTCGCGGCCACATGAGTCCGGTGGGGACTGAAATGGAGGAGGAGGGCATTGGAGCAGAAGCATTTTCTAGTGAAAGAGTGGGTTTTCTACCCAGGTGACTAGAGAGGAGGAGCAGCTGGAGGATGTAGTTGGAGATGAGGAAGACGAGGCTGATGACCCGCAAGCACCGTGGCAGTTTATAGTGGAGATGGTGGTAGGGAGCCCCTCGGAGTCACTTGTGCAGATGTCCACAGCATGCTGATTTGCCTGGCTAGTGACAGCCGAATAGTCAGCCATCCGGGAGAGGGATGACTTCTGGCTCTCCACCCTATTGAAACCCCCGCTACCGGGCCAAAATGGGAGCCTTTTTCCCAGCTACTGAGAGGGGGGAAAAAAGCAAATACGATAGGGAAATCCTCCGTATCAGTTTGGCCGCTGCCTATGTGCCGGATCGTCCCTGACAGGTCTGACCGGGGGGTTCTTCAGCGCTCACGTACTACTGCCGCGGCTGCTGGGGAAGGTGGGGGTCGGAGCAGTACCAAACTCCTCAGCAGCAACCTAAGTCTGGAGTCACTGATGAGCAGTTTCCTTTACCCCCTCAATAGGCAGCAGCAGCAAGACCTGGAGCAGATCCTGAACCAACAGTGGTGGGCCCACTTGGACAGCACTCTGCCACCCCAGTTAGAAGATCCCTGGACTACTGGGCAGCCATATGGATGTTTGGGCCCGCAACTTGCTGAGTTTGCAGTGGAGAAGCTGTCCCCGCCGGCCCAGTAGTGTGGCATCAGAGCGGGTTTCATGCGGGGGTGGCCATCGTTAGCCCCAAGGAGAACCCCGTTGTCCATGGGAAATGTGGAACGACTGACCTTTGTCAAGATAAATCAGACGTGGATCGGCCAGGATTTCCACACACCAATGCCTTAGGCGTCAGACTACATCAGCCATGACGCCTCACCCAAACTGTGAGAAATGAGTCTGGGTTCAAACTACCTGCCTCAGCCTTCTGATGCCGCCACCCGCCTGATGCAACACATCTGCTGACAGTTTCTCCATCTGCCACCAACCATCTTTACCAGGGACTGGTATTGCCACCCACCTCCACACTCTGTCACTGTGCCACTGTCTGACCTCATGCTGCTGCTATGGCTGCTGCCGTAACCTCCACACTGTGTCATTGTGCCACTCTGACCTCATGCTGTTGCTCCTACCGCCGTCACCTCCACTCTCCTTCATTGTGCCACTCTGTGGCCTACTCCAGTTTTTTCCACCTATAGAATGTGATTGTGCCACTGTCTGACCTCATGCTGCTGCTGTGGCTGCTGCCGTGACCTAGACACTGTGTCATTGTGCCACTCTGTGGCCTATTCCTGTTTTTGCCACCTCCAGAATGTCATTGTGCCACTGTCTGACCTCATGCTGCTGCCGCCGTCACCTCCACTCTCTGTCATTGTGCCACTCTGTGGCCTACTCCAGTTTTTGCCACCTCCAGAATGTCATTGTGACACTGTCTGACCTCAAGCTGCTGCCACGGTCACCTCCACTCTCTGTCATTATGCCACTCTGTGGCCTACTCCAGTTTTTTGCCACCTCCAGAATGTCATTGTGCCACTGTCTGACCTCATGCTGCTGCCGCTGTCACCTCCACTCTCTGTCATTGTGCCACTCTGTGGCCTACTACTGTTTTTGCCACCTCCAGAATGTCATTGTGCCACTGTCTGACCTCATGCTGCTGCTGTGGCTGCTGCCGTGACCTACACACTGTCATTATGCCACTGTCTGACCTCATGCTGCTGCTGTGGCTGCTGCCGTGACCTACACACTGTGTCATTGTGCCACTGTCTAACCTCATGCTGCTGCTGTGGCTGCTGCCGTGACCTACACACTGTGTCATTGTCCCACTCTGTGCGCTACTCCTGTTTTTGCCACCTCCAGAATGTTATTGTGCCAATGACTGACCACATGATGCTGCTGCCGTGACCTACACACTGTGTCATTGTGCCACTCTGTGGCCTACTCCTTTTTTTGCCACCTCTAGAATGTCACTGTGCCACTGTCTGACCTCATGCTGCTGCTGCTGTTGATGCTGTCAACTCCACACTGTGTCATTGTGCCACTTTTTGGGCCTACTCCTTTTTTTGCCACCTCCAGAATGTCTTGTGCCACTGTCTGACCTCATGCTGCTGTGGCTGCCGCCGTCACCTCCACACTCAGTCCACTGATGTTGCCACCTGCGCCTCAGCTTTTTTTTTTTTCCAGCTGTCGCTGCCATGACTTTATCAGGCTACATTCCCCCTTCATTTTTTGGTCAGTTTTGCCCTCTTAAGTGCACAGGAATTTTTAGAGTGAAGCGATTCAAAAGAGCGGCGGCAGTCATGTACGTGTCATACTAAAAACACAACATTGTAATAAGACCAAACCAAGCTCCCTCTGCATATTTAAGCATGGCAACAATGTTCTACAGCACCCTGCAGGCTCTGTGCAGCCTGGAAATAGCTGTTTTTTTTAAAGTGATTCGTCCCGAAAGTAATTCGGAACAAAAATTATTTTTTGTTGGAATTCGGCGAAGGGAGCGAACCGAATTTCGAGAAATTCGCCCATCTCTATTGATGAGTTGATGTTTTTGTTGGTACCATTTTTCAAGGGACATGATTTTTTGATCCCCTTTAAATTCATTTTTTGGAGGGCAGGATGAAGAAAATACAACAATTTTGGCAATGTTTTTTATTTTTAGCAGCGCTCATTGTGTCACTGTGCAGTGTTTGTGACATGTTATATTTACTCCCTGCGTCAATACGATTACGGCAATACCCAATTTATATAGATTTTAATGTAGTTGCACTTTAAAAAAAAAGTTTTTATTGTGTAAAACAATATTTATGCATCGCTATCTTCTGATAGCCATAACTTTTATATTTTTCTGTATACAGAGTTTTGTAAGAGCGTTTTTGTGGGATAATCTGACGTTTTTATTTGTACCTGTTTGGTATTTATATGACTTTTTGGTCGCTTTTTAATCTATTTTATGTGCTGCGGGAGAAACGAAATCTCAATTCTGTCACAGTTTTTTCTTTATGTTGTTAATGGGGAAGGTTAAACAGTGTGACAGATTTATAGGGTAGGTTGTTATGGACACGACAATACCAAATATGTGTACTTTATTTATTTTTTATCTTTTTTGGGAGATATTTTTGTGTTTGTGTTTAATGTTTTTTTATAATACTTTATTTTTGTTTTTACAGTATTTTCACTTGTCCTCACACCGAACTTGACTTCAGCTATCGATAGATCGCTGTTTCATATAGGACAGTACTACATGCTGCACTATATGAATGTAATGTCCTCACCGTAGTAATTGTCAATTACCATGGTTTTGACATCACAGACAGCCCTGGAAGGTCCGATCGCAGCACAGTGGGCTCCGTTGGTAACACAGAGAGTCCCCTTCCTCTGCCTCTACCTTAGCTGCAGAAGCAGCAGTTGGCCATGGCATCTAAGTGGTTAATCATCGGCAGGTGGCGTAAACTCCACTTGTTGACAATGGCACAGGGAGTCAGCTGTAATATACATTTAGGAGCCGGCATGATCTCTTGGACATATTGGCACGTCCTATTTAGGTAAATCACTCGCAATTAGGATGTGCCGGTATGTCCATCTGTGTGAAGGGGTTAAAAGTAAATTTTTAGCAGAATTCTGATAATCCGGAATATAAATAACTCCAACCAATAATCCAGAATATAATGTGAAATTGCAAAAAAAATGTCTATGTTTAAGCAAAAAGTCTGTTGAGATTCCAAGGTGTGAGCAAGCTCCTTACTGTGTTTTGGCCAACAAGTGATCACAATGTGTTGAGCAGCAGGAAGAATAAAAGATATTGCAGAGTTCTTTGGTGATTGCACAGTGTCAGAATAAGCTGCTGATGGACAAGTGTGACGCATAGCAACATGTTGCAGAAAAGGTAATTGTGCCTGTAGCTCAGTATAAACAAAAGATAGAGCAGAGGTGGTTTATATACAAATAGCTATAACGGTTTTGTTTTATAAAAATAGCAACCCTGCAAATAGGAGACTCTCTAATAGAAAAGTATAAACTACCCAGGTGTCTTTATATGGCTTGATATATCTAAAGAATCACATACAGTGTATACATATAAGAAGAGATTCTGTGTGAACAATGGACCATTCACAGATAAACAGTGTGAAAGCTTTATTGTCTTTAAATTGGTATTTAGTGTAGAGACCGATTTCCATGGTCTCTGGAGCAGATTTTTTAGATTAATTCTGAAGAGTTCAGTGTCAAATATTGTCATAAATTTGTATTCATTGTGTCTTGGGCTGCAAACATATATAGCCAAAGAGAAATGTGTAGTTTTGTCCTTGATTGTGTAATCTTATAATCCTGTGTGTGTCTTGTTTTTGGTTATTATATGAGAACAATTTTACAGCTTCTTATATTGCAAGGATATAGAGTTATAGACAAAACTTTATGGAAAGTTTAGATTGTCATATGTTGTGAATGAACTGAGTACAAGAAATGTTACTGTTTTATAATGCACAATGACATTGTTTGCATTTTCTTCCAGGTATAGCTTACGGATATATTTGATTTAAAAGTGAACTGATTGTCCCTAAAGTTATATTACGGTAGAGGTTATTTCCTGATTACAAGAGTAAAATTTTCTGGTAGACTTCTTTTTAAATTGGGTTAAAATACTTGAAATAGATCCACATGGTATTAAATGAACTCATTTTAATATCTTGCATTATGTACACATTTTAGTTTTTAATGTTTTTTTATCCTATAAAATAAACCTAGCAGAGCATGCCTCCTACTAATACTTTTTTTCCCTTCCCTTTTAACTGTGTTGGGAAAGTAATTTATTTTCTGTTTATTTGAAGGAGAGAAGAAAAATTATTTTTTAGTGGTCCGAGATCAAATAAAAGACATTAGTGATGTCACTTGTTGAATGTAAGCCCCGGAGGACATACAAATATTTATTTATTTTTAGTTATGTTTTGTTTTCTCTTTGGTAGTACTACTCCCATTGCTTTTAGTAAAAATTAGATATAACTGCAAACATGTGCCCAAATTGAATACAACTGCGTGTTCATTATTAGATTTTTTTTTGTTTGGAGCTCCAGCTGATAAAGAGTTAATTCCTTTGAGTTAAAAGAAAGAAATGAGTATAGTGGGGTGGGCCCTTGTCATCCTTGTTTGTGTCTGTAAATGTTTGTATGTCTATTGCTATATGTTAGTATTCATCAATCTGTATGCAGTGTTTCCAATAGCAGGTAATAGCACACAAAGCATGTTTAATTAACAATAGTAATAAGTTTAAGAGAAGATAAAACTACTAAATGTAAGTTCCTGGTCAACGAAAAAAAGGTACATTGTGACGTAACGGACCTGTTGACTGCTAATAGTTAATATTATATTGTATGTTATGAGGTTTATGTCAATCTGTCTCTATAGGAGAAAAAATCAGAAGGAAAAACACATAAATATGCTCTAGAGCTCATATCAATAGTTGAAGAACAGCTAATTGTTAAACAAGAAACCATGGTGTAGTAAGGGTTCTTTCACATGGAGCATTTTTGGGGTTTTTTATGATGCGTTTTTTGTGCAGAAATGCAAATAATTAATTGCTGTGCCTTTCTGCACAAAAAACGCATCCAAAATTCATCTAAAAAGAAACAACAAAACACACCAAAAACGCTCCATGTGAAAGCACCATAAAAAGCATTAAGTATTTTATTCTAATCTGTGACTGATTAGATGAAAGAATTTCTGGGGAGGGCAGGAAACGTTTTCATATATTTTGGTTTACAAACAGTAAAATGACTGTGTTGTGTGTTGCATTATTGAGTTCTGTTCTGTGAATGTTAATGCTGAAATAAAATCATGAATTATATTAACATATTGCATTACACAAATGGAAACATGATTGGAGACCTGATGGAACATCTAATGATAGTATGAGAAGGTTATGATATGTTGTGCACTACAGTATGAGCAGAAAGATGTTTTGTTTTTGTGTGCTGATATTAGCTTAAATGCCAATATAAGAGTCTTAGGCTATGTTGACACGGCGTAAGCACTCCGCAGGCCAGGTGATTTGGGAGTCGCGCTGATCAGCGCGTACTCCCAAAGCATTGATGGGTTGGGGCGGCAGCCCCAATACATTTAAGGTGCTGTCTATATTTTATATCTCTTTTTATATTAGTACTGACCCTTTATTCAGTCATGCACCGGAGTTTTCTCTTCTCCTTGTAATACAATTGACTGGCAACAAACAGACTGAAACCAATTTGCATTTAAATCTTGCTGCTTTTTACTAGCGTACGGAACATCAATGAAGGCTACATGCCCTTATATTCCAAATCATCGCTTTACATAAAATATGCAGTCAGTACTTAGCTGTAGTATTTCCCTGGATAATCACAGAATTTTCAACATTTCACTTGTCAGTGGTAGCAATCTCTTCCGAGCTGACTGATGTGGAGCAAAACGCTCCATGTTGCACACAGCTGCAACGTTTCGGAAATCACTTTCCTTCTTCAGGCATGTGTAGTCAGAGTCACACTCACTGATATGTGATCACATTAAGCAGACAGATGAGTATTAACCCTATGTTTCCTAACTAAAACCCAAAAATACCACTAGTGCATACATTTAACCTATATGTCTAATTATAAATATTCCTACATTTTATAAAAATACTATCGTATCTAATCTAACACCTACCAAATAAAAAACATCTAAATATACTATACTACCTATAAAAAACATCTGAGACTAAACACTCCCTTTAAACCTTTTGGGATCTTTGTTTGAAGTTTACTAATCCAAAATGCTTCACGTTGAAGCAGTCTGGATTTGTTACGATCGGCATCCTGCACAGGTATCCTTCTAACACACACCAGCGTAAATCGCTTGCTGTGTGTTTTGACCCCGAAGAAATGTTTGGCTAGCGCTGTCTCCCCATATGCTTGTTCTTTTTGTTCTTTTTGCTCCATATGTTTGTAATTTCTTATTGTCCCATTTATGTTCGCTAATTTCACTCTGACAGACGACCTTTTCCCCCC